>JANHFT010003296.1:79510-96800 GCA_032467955.1 Pseudoxenodon macrops | reverse complement strand
TAAGATGATCAAAGGCCTGGAGACTAAAACATATGAAGAACGGCTGCAGGATTTGGGTTTGGCTAGTCTAAAGAAAATAAGAATTAGGGGTGACATGATAGCAGTATTCCAGTATTTGAGGGGCTGCCACAAAGAAGAGGGGATCAAATTATTCTCCAAAGCATCAGAGGGCAGGAGAAGAAACCATGTTTGCAAACTAATCAAAGAGAGAAACAACCGGGAATTAAGGAGAAACTTTCTAATAGTGAGGACAATAGTGAGGCCCAGTGGAACATCTTGCCTACAGAATTGGTGGGCGTTCCATCACTGGAGGGTTTTAAGAAGAGATTAGACATTCACTTATCTGAAATGGTATGGGTCCGTGATGGTGAACCTATGGCATGCATGCCAGAAGTGGCATGCAGAGCCATCTCTCCAGATATGCGAGCCATCGCCTGTTGCTCTTCTGGATTTCGGTGCGCCAGCCAGCTGGTCTTTATGTGTGCGGGAGTGAAGGAAACCGGAAGAGCAGGCGCTCAGTGTGCATGCGCACGCTGGGAAGATTATCTTCTGGTTTCCAGCACACACATACACACCAGCCAGCTGGTTTTCGCACACACATGCATGCCAGAAACTGGAACCCTAGGTGGCCAGGGTGCATTTGTGCGCTGGAAATCAGAAGAGCAGCTGCTCGGTGCGCATGTGTGCTGCGAGAAGATGATCTTCCAGTTTCCGGTGCACACATCTGCCCCGATAGGCTGCTTTTCTAGTTTCCGGCACATGCGCATGCGTTCCCATTTCGGCACTTGGTGCCAAAAAGGTTTGCTAACACTGGTATAGGTTCTTCTGCTTGGGCTGGACTAGAAGACCTCCAACCTCCAAGGTCCCTTCCAGCTCCGTTCCATTCCATTCCATTCCATTCCATTCCATTCCTATCCTATCCTATCCTATCCTATCCTATCCTATCCTATCCTATCCTATCCTATCCTATCCTAATAGTTTCATCACTTTCATAGAAGGGGAAGGCAAAGATGTATTTGGATTGATACCAGAGTTAGGATTCAGCCAGTTCGGGCGAACCGGTTGTTAAAATTCTGCGCAGTACGGCGAACTGTCAAATCCCACCACTGGCTAGCCCTGCCCACCCCTCCGACCCCTTACAGACACTCTTTTCGTCACCTCAGCTGCTTTCTTGCCTTGCTCGCCAGCCTTCGCTGGTACTTGGTTGGTAGCCTAGACTCAAGCCAGTGGCCCAGTTGCTGTCCAGTTCCTTCCCTGCTTGCCTGCCTTTGCCCATGGTCTAACATGCGACGCCCATGCCCCAGCTGCCCTCTGGCTTCTTCCTTCCTTGTCTGCCTTTGCCCATGGCCTACACAAGGCGGCACCTGCGCTCCAGCTCTTTCTGGCTCCTTCTCTGCCTCTCTGCCTTCACCCCTGGCCTACCATGCAGCGCCCGTGCTCTAGCTGCTTTCTGGCTCCTTCCTCGCTTGCCTACCCCTGGTCTATCATGCAGCGCCCGTGCTCCAGCTGCTTTCATGCTCCTTTCCCACTCGCCTGTCTTTACCTGCCTTTGCCACTCGCCTGATAAGTTGCTGTCATGTACAGGGAGGGACAAAGGGCCGGGTGGGGGTCTACCTCCCCTCCTTCTTTTTGACAGTTTTAGAAGGAAAGGGCTGAGAACTTTAAGCCATGCGCACCCCGCAGGCCCTGCCTCGCCTCACCTCACCCACCCCCGCTGGCAACTCCGGGCTGGGCAGCAGTTCGGCTTTCCTAGCTGGCCGTGCTCCCGATCCCTGCCTGCCCTGCCCTTCCTGATGCAGCAGGTGGCAGAGAGGAAGACAAGCCAAGTTAAGCTGCCATTCTGCCCCCTCCCCCAGTCGACATCTCACTCCCGCCCAGACTTGCCTGCCCCAGCTGCCAGCAGATGGGGACCGCCAAGGGCTTTGAGATTGCACCACCCGGATCACCCCTCTCGCACCCGCCAGGTCAGGTTGTGGGAGTGTCTGGCCTCCCAGCCGTCCTCCCCCACTCTGGAATGGCAGCGGCAGGGAACACGGGATCGCCTGGCAGCAGGAAGAGGGAGAAGGGGGTGGCTGCTAGCAGAGAGGAGAGAGTGTGAGGTTGGTGCTTTTGGGACGAGGGGAGCCAGGAAGCATCTGGGTCCGGTTCACCCGGCCCCTCTTCCTCTTGGAGCCGCATGTCCTCCAATCAGCATGGACGGCAACTCCAGCCTCAACATGTGTTGCCAGTGCTTCTGCTAGTACGCCGAGGACATCGGCTTCATTAAGGAGAGGGGGAAGGGTGGCTGTATAGGCCCCAGCCATGCGATTTTGGTTGCTCACTGCCGCTGCCAACTGACACCCCCTTCATTGCCCAGAGTTCCCTGGCAATGTCCATGACATCTCCTAATTCTAATGGTCATGTGCAGGCTAGGGAAATAAATCTGAAAATGTGTATAATGTTCTATTGTACAGGAGTTATAGTTAAATGTATGGCAGAAAGTGGACTGGTGTATGAGGTTGAATGTGTAGTTTTAGAAGAGCTCTGTGTGTGTGTGTACATATACATACAGTATATATAGTACCTAATGTAACTCTTTGTGTGCATACACACACTATATTATGTAATGTGTATGTACACATATGGCATATATACATAGGATTAAATAGTGTATTTTGGATGTTCAGTAGCAGTAAATAAATAGAGAGGAAAATTATATCTTATTGAGGCCTTTGAGGTAAGTGACCAGGAGGCGGGGCCAGGTGTGATGAGTGATGTCGAGCTGGCCACGCCCACCCAGTCATATGACCAGCCGCCCACGCCCACCCAGCCCAGTCATTAGGGCAGAGAACTGGTTGTTAAATTGTTTGAATCCCACCACTGCTTGATATTCAGAGAAATAAATAATGTTAAGAGATTATGAAACATAAAGCAACTTATATAATGTTCTGGATAAATATAGCAAAATAATACGTTCAGACCTCTCTTTTGTTTCCATACAAATAAATGTCTACTTTTTTGATGAAGATACCACTAAGAAATTTGCTCAGTGGATAGATTCTGGTATTTTATTGTTAACAGGATAACAATAAACAGAACAAGGTAATGTTAACATTTTTCACATTTCTTACTACATATGCTCTTCTATGATTAATTATATGTTAACTGCTGCAAGGATTTTGTATGCTTTTCATTGAAAAAGTTATTTGATCCCCTCTATGGAAGAATGGCTAATGAAATTGTGGGAGTATGTCTCAATACCTAGAATAACTTCAGATTTAAAAAGTAAATTGCAAGTAAATCTGGAATTCAATTCTATTTGGAAACCATTTTTAGTCCACCCTACAATATAATGAACAGAATTGTGCCACACTGAAAATTCAGGGTTTATGTTTTATTGTCTTAATTATTTAATTATTTTAAAAAAATAATAAATTAATTAACGTAATCATCTCTCTTTTTCCGTTTGAATGACTCCAACTGTGTAAACCAAGACCTTAAAATTTAATACAGACTTGTTTTGATTAGAAAATGCATATTAAACCCCTTGCAGTATTTTAAGCTTTGAATGATGCATTGAAAGAATATATTAGTACCAGGATAGTTTTCATTTGCTAACTATCCACCTATACTTTACTGTTTAAATTTAGCTTTTTAAAATATGCATGATCTATTTTATATTTTTATAAATTTAAACTGGCATAATATATTACTATTTTCCTTTATTCTTTTAAAATTTGTTCTAATATCCAGTTTGTAAAAAATGAAATAAAAAACCCTCACAAGGAATGGAACAAGCTGAAAGCTGCCATCTATTGCATAGGAGTCTTAGCTATTTGAACTCAGGAGTCTTCTTCCTAAACCCCAAATTGTGTTTCGTTTTGTCCTGTTTTCCTTAAGTGACTGTCTTCACTCACTCAGCTTTTCTATTTCATCCCTGGTCATTTGAGACTTTCCTGTTCTTTTTGTAATTGAGAAGAGCAGTGGAATGGGAAAGAAGGATCGATCCTCCTTACTACACAATGAAGACTGGCACTGGGATGCTCCTTATACTGCAGATTGCGCCTCCTCCAAGCATCATCTGTGACTTGTAAACAGAACACAATAGATGTTGCAATCTTGGCAGAGAGCATCCGAAGGAGGTGACGGCAAGCCATTATTATACAGAGGAGGCGGCACAGCCACGGAGGGAGAATCCTGGGTGCTATGCTGCTTGCAAATTGCCCATCTCTTCTTCCCACTCATCTATGCCCTTGTGTGCAAAAATGACTTTAAAAAAAATAATATAAAGAACACTTGGGTTCTTACTTCCTTCTTCCATAGAACCTTATGGATTAACAGAGCTACCTAAACAGCTACACACCTCAAGCTTCCTCATCCAGTTAAGGGGGAAAGAATTGTTAATGCATCTAAGGTGCCCTTTCTTTTTCCATAAATCTTTACATTTGCTAATAGAAAAAGTATTTCTCTGAGCAGCTTCTCTCTGCCTTGCAAAGAGCCCAGACATTCTAACCAATGCTGGTGAGGTAAATACTCCTTCAAATCATGCTTAATTGCGGATGAGTGTTTGGACACATTCACAAAGATTTTGTGGCAACAGTACGGGAGTGGTTTGCAATTACATTTTGCCAAGATTATTTTTCCTGATCTAGTTTACAGATGCAGAATTTCCTTGTGGTGTCCCATCCAAAATATGAACCAGGTCCGATTCTATTTGTTTGTGAAGTCCAAGCAAGAAAAGCCGGGACTGCTATTTGTTGAGAGACATTTAAAATAGGTTCTTCTCATTTTTCAATCACCATTGGGTTTATCAAACTCCAGTGTACTAGCTTTTCTAGGGATAAAGGCTGGCTCTTGTATCTGTATTTTCCTTTTTTTCTCTTTTTCTTCTGTTCATTCTAGTTAGCTAATATTTTTGGTTTTTTGTTCTAGAAAATCAATATGACAGTCAGTGGCTGGCTTGATTAAAACCTAAAATGGAGAGGTCTTTTTTAGCATTGTTTGCTAAATAAACCACAATGCTTTGTTTCACATATAAACTATTGTTTATGAACTACAGTTTAAAAAATACAATAGCCCATACACCGTGCTAAGCCAGAAACCAAGAAACCCAAATTATGCAATTTGTCAACGGAGCCTATTCCAACCACATATTTAACCCTGGTTTGCCAATATTAAGAAGTGGAAACATAAAATTTAATAGAAAACAACGTATGTTTTGTATTAAAAGATCTCAAATTCAATCCTTGTGAAGAGCAAAGAGGAAAACTAGAATATGTTTCTATGAAATAGGAAACATGGGATTAGAACAAGAACAATCGATTAAATGCACAGCAGATCTTTTGGTTTATAATCTCCACACACTTGTACAGATAATCCTTGATTTACAACAGTTCATTTAGTGATTGTTCAGAGTTACAACCTCACTGAAAAAAAGTTATTTATGACTGTTTTTCACACTTACAACCATTGAAGCATCCTCTTGGTCATGTGAGCAAAATTCAGGTGCTTGGCACATGGTTTATATTTATGACAGTTGCAGTGTCCCGGGGTCATGTGATCAGCTTTTGTGACCTTGTGAGCAGAGGTGGGATTCAAATAATTTAACAACTGGTTCTCTGTCCTAATGATTTCTTCCAACAACCATTTCACCAAACTGCTCAGAAAGTTAACAACTGGTTCTCCCGAAGTGGTGCGAACTGGCTGAATCCCACCACTGCTTGTGACCCCCGAGACATTATTTTTGTAGGTTACACAGACTTGCTTGGATTTCAGCTTACATGAAAAACGTATATTCAACTTACATTAAAAAAATAATGACCGTTTGCTTAGATTGGTTTTGTAAAATGCTGAAGTCTCAAATACATGCAAACTAGAATGACCTTTTATTTATTATTTTTGAGAATTACAGTCTGAAACTCATGTTTTTGAAGTGATAAGGCATTAGTTTTAGTGCATTATCATATAAATGGATAAGTGTTAACCGCATTTTGTCTAGCTGATGATAGTCAGAAGTACAGTATAAATGGTGTGACAGATAGGCGAACCTCTGATTGTCTTAACGTCTTCTATTTGAAATGCTGAGAACAAGACCTGAAAATATGATTTTATTCCTGCTCTTTTCTTTTGGGCTACTGAGATCCTCAAAGCTATCAAGCTAACATTTCTCATAAGAACTGAAGCTGAGGAACTGGAAGAGGAGTAAAGCAATAGTTCTCCCCAGTGGAAAAAAAATGAAGCTACCTTATGTCAAAATCACCCACAGCTTCATAATTGCTCCTATAAGACAGTTGAGCCACACATAAATCAGCTCAGTTCACCAGTGCTGATTAAGGTATGGGTACATAGTAGCATGGAATTGCTTTCAGCCTGGTTTGGAACTCGTATATGGAAGCTTCCCAACTTCCAAAGTTCCTGGTAAACATGGCCAAGGGTAGTTCAACACGCAGTACTTGGAAGGCACCAGGCTAAGGAAGGCCAGTATACATCAAAGGAAAATAATAAGTGGAGTAATATAAGATGAAACGTAACTTTCTCACAATGAAGCTGATGGTCTTTTCTAAAAGATGGATGGTAGGGAGTATCATAGGCTTAGACTACTGGGAATGAAGGAAAACTCGAATAGGTTCCTTAGGAAGATAAGGGAGTTTCTGGTTGCTAACTCTTTTATTTAATGGTTTGTACAGTTAACCACTTCCGATATTTTGTTTCAGAGCAAAAGATTCTGTAAAGCATTTTCATGTGGAATACACAGGGAATTCATACAAGTTTGGCTTCAACGAATTTTCAGACTTGAAAGACCTGATCATGCATTTTGCGAATCAGCCTTTAATAGGGAGCGAGACAGGTAATCCAAATATCCCTTTTCTCCTTCTTTTGAAATACTGTATTGTCACATTTTAATTTAAAGATTTTATATTCTAGCTTTACTTTAAACCAAAGCTCTTTTTTATATCCTCAGGTCAATCCTCCCCTTTCTAAGTTTTATAGGTTTTTGTTGCCTCCAACAAAGTTCTTCATATTTAAATTAATATTTAATCATTACTTTTTGCTGTCAGATCGTCAGGTATTGCAACAGTAGTTTGTTAGTCTGTTTTGCATACTAGAAAACATTTACTAATAGGATAAACGTTATGTACATCATGGGCTGAGGATGTGAGGAGAGTAGAGCACAAGGTGGCATAGAAATCGCAATGCATTTAATTCAATGCCATTGCCGCTTTTCCCTAGTCACATGAGCAAGATTTGGGGGCTTGGAAACTGGCATTGGTATTTATAATGGTTGCAGTGTCCCGGGGTCACGTGGTCACTATTTGTGACTTCCCACGGGACTTCTGACAAGTCTGTGGGGGAAGTTGGATTCATTTAACAAACATGTGATTTGCTTAAACACTGTTGCAAAAAAAGGCAATAAAATTGGGTGAGGGTCACATGTTGAATCCCTTAACGGCAAGCATTTTTAGTTATGTTCATAAGGTTCTCTGTGACTTTAGGACCATTTAGAGAAAAGAAGGATGCTCTGTATGAATGTGAAAGGGGCCTTCTTGGAGGCCAGTTGCAGTTTTGGGAACCCCTTGCAAAGGGAGGAATTGCAAATTCGGATGATTCCAATGCTTTCTTCTTTTTTCTAGCAAGTGCAAAAAAAAAATATTCATGCAATTCTGCAGCCTTTTTGCTAAAATAGATTTTAACCTTGTGGGTGATACTTTTTTGTTTTTATGAATGTTCTAAAATAGAGGTGTGTTATGTTTTAAGTATAATTTTGTCCCTTATTTGTTGATTGTCTAGTGGCAAACAATAGTATTGCTAGTGGAAAGAAAGATATAAGTTTAATTAAGAAATACCGGTAGTTCTAATACAATAGTTGGAGAAGTGGTCACTAACACATTTAATTAAGTTAAATACTTTTTCCTTCAGTATTTCTGCTCTTCTTCAGTTGAATGTTTCCCCCCCTGCCTTTTAAATAAAAGATAAAAGTTGCAGATACTGGCTGTTTCATAACCAGTAGTTTTCCTATTAATAAGTGTATGTTTTGTCAAAACCACTGGCACTCTTGGTTTTGCTGGACTGATTCCACAGAAGCCATTGCTTTGCAGTTCTTCTTTTGAAATCCCAAATATACTTTTTTCAAAAGGCAACCGGACTTTCTGGTTTTTTTTTTGTAGACGTTTCACTTCTGAAGAAGCTTCTTGGATGAGAAATGAAACATCTTCAAAGAAAAACAAGAAAACCCAGTTGCCTCTTGAAAAAGCACCTTTGGGATAAACATGACCTAGAAGACTGAGAATCTCCATAGACTTCTTTTGAAATCTTTGGATCCGTTCTTATACAGCTTAAAATTGTAAATATAAACTATCTTGATACAAACAGTTTAGTTTGGTTTGGCTAGCAATGCTGTATCTCACAAATTTGGGATAAATACTGATTTTATCCTTACTTAGTTGTTTGTACTACACAAGTAAATACTTGAATAGATCATTCCGGGTGGTTTAAGAAAGCATTTGAGAAGATGGAGAGGTAAGGAGGACTGAGATATACATTTAGTTTAAGGCCAAAAATGGTTTAATCTTGTTCAAGTGTCAAGTCTATTTCCTGATACAAGTGTTAAAACTCATTGACTGGTCCCAACTGACACAGTGCCTAGAAACCTGAGCTCTGTTGTTACAGTCCCTAAATAGGTTGCAATTTAACACAAGATATGCTTCAGATTTTTGATGAGCAACTACTACTGGAGCAGGTCCAGGTGAAGAAGAGGCTCCCATTATCAACTCATTATGTGTCAAGTAAGATCAATGGGCTGAACTTTTAAGAATGCTAAAGTACCTGACCCATCTGAGAAAGGAAAGGATGATAAAAGGAGCAATAATCAATTCAGAAGGGTTTTTTGTGTTGTTCTGTTTTGTGTTTTGGCAGTATCACTTCAGTGAGGTTTTCTTTTAAGAGAATTCCCCCTTTGCACAAGGTACTTTACTTTTGTTCCAATCTTTCAAAGGCTTTGCTTTCCTATACTTAAGATCAGGCACTGGGATTCAATTTAAACACATTTGAGGATCCCCTGGTTTATAGGGCAGATGCAAATCAATGGGAATGCTTCAAGATGACAAACTTCCTGCAGGGATCATTCCAGTTGTTTTTCTTGTCTTCTTGTGTTTAAATCTTTGCTGACCTAGAGCACTATATTGACAAAATAGAGTGTATCTCCTTAGTTTATTCTTTTTCTGCCCTTCATTAAGAGGACAAAACAATGGTACAGCTAAAAATCCATTTCTTTATACTTCCAAAATACAAGTTGACCTCAACTTACGACCACAATTGAGTCCAACATTTCTGTCACTAAGCAAATAGCAACCTATTTGTTAAGTGAATCTTGCCCCATCTTACGACCTTTCTTGTCACAGTTAAGTGAATCGCTGCAGTTGTTAAGTGCATCAGGATTCCCCTATTGACTTTGCTTGTCAGAAAGTCGCAAAAGGGGATCACACAAACCCAGAATACTGTAACTGTCATAGATATGAGTCAGGTGTCTATCATCTGATGCCACCATGGGGATACTGCAATTGTCATAAGTGTGAAAAATGGCTGTTTGTCACTTTTTTCAGTGCAATTGTAATTTTGGTCACTAAACAAATTGTTGTAAGTCAAGGACTACCTGTACATTGTTTCCAAACATAGAATCAATCAGATCAGGGGCAAAATCAGAGGCTTGGGAGAGGTACTAACAAGGAGAGAAGCAACTAAGGAGACATTTCCTGACAATTAATCGGTGGAGAGACTTGCCTCCAGAAGTTGTGACTGCTCCAACACTGGAAGTTTTTAAGAAGATGTTGAATAACCGTTTGAATGAAGTGGTGTAGGGTTTCCTGCCTAAGCAGGGGGTTGGACTAGAAGACCTCCAAGGTCCCTTCCAACTCTGTCTATTCTGTTCTGTTCTATTTGGAAGGTAATCCTTGATTTATAAACATTTGCTTAGTGAGGAAAGATACAACGGCACTCAAAAAAGTGACTTACAACTGCTCCTCACACTTACGACCATCACAGCAATTTTGATCATGTGATCAAAATTTGGACATTTGGCAGCCACATGTTTTTAGGATGGTTGCATCATCCTAGAATCATGTGATCTCCAACTGCAACCTTCTAGCTGGTTTCTGACAAGCAAAGTTAATGGGGGGGGGATTGATTATTGATCACATGATTCACTTAACTGCAGTGATTCGCTTAACAACCAATGGCAAAAAAATTGGGCATAACAACCAGCCACCTTAGGAACCAAAATTCTAGTTGTAATTATGGTCGTAACTTGAGGACTAGCTTTAGATACCAATTTTGTTAAAGCCACACAGATTTAACTTCCATTCATGTTTGAGTGGGAAACCACTTGATATCCTATGAATAGCAATACAAATTGCCTAGTTAAAGTAATAATATCCCACCATTTGCTGATTATCCATTAGAATTTTATTCGTTCAAGAACCATAGAAACAGCCTTACTCTTTTAGAAAGGTCATCTACTCCAGTTCTAACAGAGATTGTTTCTCATGCTTGCATCTTAGATATATGGTACTATATGTTATTGCCTGGGAATCTCCTCCTTATAGTTCATTGTTCACTCAATTTAAATATTTCTAATGCACCTTGTACATTATTGTGGTTTTCCTTCACCACCGGCTATCCTGCCATCTGTTATATCTGTTAACAGCGAAGAAATTCACGCTATATAATTGTGAATTTGATCTCCAGTGTTGAATGATAGACTTGGCCTATGGTTTACCAGCTCACAAGTCAGATTCTGCTGGCTCTGTGAAACTCCTTTCATGTTCTTAAAATGGAAAGTGCCACCAGCTGGGAGATAGGTGTTAGACCTCATAATACCTATAAACATGTTCCTTTCCATGTTATTTTTCTATATGAAGCAATGCATAGAAAAGGAAAATTAACACCAGAAAAAACAATTACCATAATAGCCCAAACGCCACAGAGTAGGCTTAATAAGGGTCCAAGGATAATGTTGCAGGATCCAATCTGTGTCGGTCACTTCAGTTCCCTGAAGATGGGCTCCAGCATGAATCCGAAAGCTCGGAAGACAAAACTTCTGGTCCTGGTGACCCACCCAAATTGGATCCCGCATCAATAGATTATATTTCTTTTTCCATAGGCCAGAGAACAATCTGGAATGAAACTCTTTCATGATTACAGATAATGGATAATTTTATTTGAAACATCAACTATTTCATTTGATTTTGAGCATTCTGTTATAACCCTAACCCTTATAATATGAAGCAATATTTAAAAGCACTTTAAAAAAGAACGTTTTAAATATTTATTAAAAAATAAGCAAAAACATGACAAGTCCTTAATTTCACATGGACAATCTCATAGTTTCAACTGAGAGACTGTAAGCATTCCAGACCAAGATAAATCCAAAAACGATATTTTAAAGGAATTCCTGCATGCTGAGACAAATCAGTCATCAATAGATACATACAGATAAACCAAATTTACACACCATTCAAAAGAGACAATTAAAAAAGGTAAAAAGGAAACAAAAAGACCAGACACATCCTCACCCAGATAAACAGGGAGTAACACCAGACAATCAAGCAGAAAACAGTACCCTAATCAAGGAACTTCTAAGGTGACCCCCCTCCCCGCCCCTGCCAAACATTGGCATAGCAAACTACTGTGTATAAACAGGCAGCAAAGTCCACACTCACTAGTACTGCAGATGTCAGGTAACAAAATGTCTGCAAGCCAAGAACCAAGCTTAGAGAGCATCAAGGAGTCTATAATAAGCAAGGTGTCCTTTGAGTCAAATTCAGCCGGTGATTTAATTGAGATGCCATGTAGTTTTCTTGGCAACCATCTAGAAATGGCTGGTCACAACCTTTTTCTGGGATGCTTGTTCAGTTCCTAACTAGCTGACAACTCTAAGATTGGTAGTCTCTGCTTCAACTAGTAACTTGTTTAGGTTTTAGGATAAGGTAAGATATCTATGTACTGCACCTTGTCGGGGCTTCATTTACTATTTAGCTGGGAAGAAGGTCCATGCCAAAATGCATCAAACTGCAGGGATATTTCCCTGTAGGTTGACATATTTTGCAAATTGTACTTTTTAGATGTTTGAGGGCTAAGGTGAATCTGAAGGAGATCTCAGTAGGTTTTTGGTGAATCCGAGATAAAGGGAGAAATGTAAAGCAAAAATAGACAAATATGTTTTGATACTTTAAGTTTAAATTTTTTTTAGAGCAGGATGCTAGATTAGATCTAGGTAAATATAAGTAAGTGATATGTTGTAGTGGCTTTCTAAGATTATGTTTCTTTCTTTCTTTCTTTCTTTTTTTTTGCGTGCATCCTGTTACATATCTAAGGAGATTCTCAGTCATCTAGGTCATGGTTGTCCCAAAGGTGCTTTTCCAAGAAGCCTTCTTGGAACTGCTGAAAGGACTGTCTGTATTGTATACTGGAGATAGATGGTATCATATCTCCCCCTCTCTGTTGAGGGAAGGCTGTTCAATTTTGACATAGATGGCTTCTTTGAGCCCTCTTTCAAACCAGCGGTCCTTTCTGTCCAAAATGTGAACTTTGCTGTCTTCAAAAGAGTGGACTTTGCCTTTTAAATGCAGATGGACTCCTGAATCTTGTCCTGATGGGTTTGTTCTCCTACGTTATGCCATGTGTTTATGAACATGGATGAGAAGTGAAAGAAAGAAAAATCAAGGAAGTCCAGTAGCACCTTTGGGACCTTGGGGACATCCTGTTATGTAAGGGAAAAGGCTCTGAATTGACTTTTATGGGCTACTATTCTTTCTTACAGGGACTTTGATTGTATTGAAGCATCCATATCCCAAGAAAGTAGAAGAACCTTCCATTTATGAATCTGTGCGTGTCCACACGGCTATGCAGACAGGAAGAACAGAAATTGACCTCATTCCCAGTGCTCCATCGGTGAGTTCCTATTTGAACTATTGGTTGGAGGAAAGAAAGCTTTCCATAGCTTAACTATGGAATTAGGACAAGATTTTGATTAGAGCTGAAGTGACTCCTTTAGAAGAAAACATCCAGGCTGAAAATTCTTGGGGTCGAAGACTTGGCAAATCTAGAAGATATCAGTTTGGGAAAGATGATCTTAGTGAGAAAATGGTCTTCCTCCAAATGGTGCATTTCAGCAATTAAAGGTAAAGGTAAAGGTTCCCTATGTCCAGGGTGGGGGTGATCATGACCGTTTCTTAGCCAAGAGAGCTAGCGTTGTCCGAAGACACTTTCATCGTCATGTGGCCAGCATGACTATAGACTGAGACGGAACGCTGTTACCTTCCTACCAAAGTAGTACCTATTTATCTACTCGCATTTACATGTTTTTGAACTGCTAGGTTGGCAGGAGCTGGGGCAAATAATGGGAACTTTCTCCATCATTAAGTGATTGAGTCTTGAACCTGGGTAATCAGTTTTCCAGCTGACCAGCTCTGGGTTTTTAACCACTGAACCATCGCACCTCCATTCAGCTATTAATGTAACTTATAAAGATCCATGAACATGAAGGCTGGGATCATACAGTGGTCTAAATTTTAAACCTGGTTAACAAAATACAACCACTGTGTTTATATCATATGGTATTCTCAATATTATGATTCAAATGGGATTGTTTAGTTTATACAATATTCTAAGTTAATGGCTGGATTTCCATATGATGCAGTGAATTCCATTTTGCCCTAACAGGGTATTGTATATGAATGTTGATTGAATTTGATAAACCATATGAATTTTGATGAACAAAGGATGTTCAGTTGTCTATTGTTTATGTCTGATCCCTTTACAATATGTATTTTCGTACATTATAGTCGGCACCCACTTTAATACATGTTGCCAGAGGGAATATTTTACCTATTTATTGGCAAAATAAATTTTGCATAGTTGTACAGTGAGAGGTACAACTTGGGAAGTAGATAACTCATGTATAAGAGAAAAGGAACAATTACAGCTGAAAACTACCAATCTCTTTTGCTGTGTCAGCCACATCAAGACTCTGAAAAGACTCATGTTTAAGATGAAGATCTACCTGCCTCCTCCTTTCCCCTATTCCCATGACATCCTCCTTAACCATCTTAATAAACTTTCCTGTGTTTCATTACAGCTAGGGACTAAAGAAGGTTATCTAACAAAGCAAGGCAAAATAGTTAAGGTAAGCAATCTAAAAGTTGTACTATTGTTTTTCCCCCCCTTACACATTAAAAATCAAACATGCTAAGGAGCATTGCTTGAAAATTGTATTGGGCACGTGTGAGCAAAATAGGATCTGGAGTACCTGTTTGTATAATATCCAACAATTGCTGTATTGTTAAGGAACTTGATTTTCCTTGGCATAGCAGCCTCTAGCTGCATTGGACTGTCACCCCCACAGTATAATCCCCTGCCAGTATGGTTATGATGGTAATTATAGTCCAACGTTCCTGGGGGATACTATCTTAAGGAAAGCTGTATGAAGTAGAGAGCCATATGAAGCTGCTTTTGGTGGCTCATTTTGAAAAGGTAGCAAATGGTATATTTATTTAAAATCCCTTTTTCTTGCTATGGAGCAGAGGTACTTCTTGGATTTTCACCTCAAGTGCTGAAAAACCAACAGTGTGTTGCCTCCCCTTTTAATGTGCATTATGCCTATGGATGCCATCTTGAGTTGTTTGAGTAGTATTTCTGCCAAAATCTGTTGCCTGTTTCACTTATTCCTCTGCCAGTATTGGAATTCTCTCTTCACTTCCCGGTTCTCTCACAATTGTCCCTTTCTGAATCAGATGTGGCCACCTCACTTTTCCTGATTCCAGGCTGAGATCACAGCATATATCAGTGATGGTTAATCTTTTTGGCACCAAGTGCCGAAACGAGTGTGCGCTCTGGAGTGCCAGAACCTGGAAGAGAGCAGCTGGCGGGTGTGTATGTGCGTGGCAGCCAGCTGCTCTTCTGGGTTCTGTTGAGTGCATGCGCACCGGGCAGCTGTCTGGCGCACATGCACATGATGGAAACCGGAAGAGCAGCTGGAGACAGTGCATGTGCCAACAGAGAGGGCTTTGCGTGCCACCTCTGGCACACGTGCCATAGGCTCGCCATCACCGGCATAGACCTTCAAAAATTTCTAAGGCAGTTTCTCAACCTTGGCAACTTTAAGCCATGTGGACTGTCAGAATTCCCCAGACAGCATGCAGAATATATTGATATGGGTTTTACCAAGCCACAGACACACATATTCATAGAAAGAAAAAGAATTTTATTTTGAATGGTTAAATTATGTGATTATGTTATGGACTTAATCCATAGGACTTAATTTTAGATCCAGTTTTCTATCAAATTTAGTTACAGTATATGTATTGGCTGAATTGACTTTTGAATATTCTCAAATCAGAGAAATAAGTAGCTAATCTCAGCCTCTTTCCATGCTTTTTATGAGTTTACTGGCAAGACTACCCATAACTTTTCTCTAATCTCCAATCTCACTTGAGTTGTGTATGGCCTCAATCTCACTTCTCCTTTTTCATGTAGCTTCATCTGTTGTCTCTTCCTGTTCATATCTCATGTCATGTAGGAGGTTGCAACACCCTCTTCCTTTGCACTTACTAAATCTGCCTGTCTTGTCTTCCTTACTTCTAGAATCTTCTTCTGAGCTATCCCACCTTTGCATTTCCTTTTTTTTCCAGTGCGACTTAAACCTCATCTCAAGTAGTCTTCTCCAACCTGGTACCTTCCAAATTTGTTTAGCGCCATCCACACTTACAACCATTGCAGCATCTCTAGGGTCACGTGATCAGAATCCAGACGCTTGGCAACTGATTCCTTTTTATGATGGTTGCAGTGTCCTGGGGTGATGTGATAACCTTTTGCAATCTTCTGACAAGCAAAGGCAATGGGGAAGCCAGATTCATATTCCCTAAATAACAACTTCAGAGATTCACTTAACTGGGACAAAAAATGTTGTAAAATGGGGCCAAACTCACCATATTTTTGGAGTATAAGACATACCTTTTTCCACCCTAAAAGAGGATGGAAATGTTGGTGCATCTTATACACCAAATACAGCCATTTTTGGCCTCCCAGAGCTCCGCCCTGCATCCCATTTTTGTGAAAAATGGGCCCATTTTTCCTTCTGAGGGTTGGGGAAAGGCAAAAATGTCCCCGTTGTTTGCAAGAACGAAGATGTTTTTGCCTTCCTCCAGCCCCCAGCAGCACTCTGCAGGCATCCCAAACCCTCTATGTGCCCCATTTTTCACAAAAACGGGTGAAAAAAGGGTGCGCAGAGGGTTTGGGAGCCATGTAGAGTGCTTCCGGGGGCCAGGGAGGACAACAACTTTTTTTTTCTTACTTACCTCTTCAAAATCTTGGTGCATCTTATATACTGGTGCATCTTATAGTCTGAAAAATACAGTAACTGTTTCACTTAGCAACAGAAATTTTGGGCTCAGTTGTAGTCATAAGTCGGGAACTCATGGTGAGGAAAGGAAGAAAGAGAAGTTTTTTTCCCCCAATACATGTTGCTTCTTTCGTGTTGAATTTATTTCAATTTCCCTTCTCTTGATTCTTTTAGAACTGGAAAATTAGGTGGTTTACACTGCATAGGAATGAGCTGAAATACTACAAAGATCAGACGGTGAGTTGTGTTTTACTCTGTTGTTTGTGAGAGTTAACGCAAAGCAATCAACAAGGTACTAGAAATACTCTTTGTCCTATGTTTCCAAAATAGCTACTGAGTGCCAAGCAACATGGACTTTGTACTCACTGCCATTTTTATCCCATGGTGTATCAGTTCAGTTAGTGGGCTACACTTATATGCCACCTCTATTCTTTCAATGACTGGGCTTCCTTGACAACAGAGTAAGGAAATGCAAATAGCACATTTCTCCCTAGCTTCCAAATTCTCCCCTGAAATTTAGTGGCAGAAATTATTTTCTGTGTTGCAATTGTGCATCTTGGACACCAAAACAGTCTCTGTTCAAGTTGTCAAGGTTTAATCATATTTGCTATGTACACCTCAACTCTGCAAAATAAAATGAGGTTTCCCTGCCCCACTGGCATCACCACAACAGTTGATACAGATCTTGTGGGCTTTGGAGGCCGATAACAATTTTTAAAACATGGCCCAAAAATGTGGGCTGCCCCTCCTTTATAGCAATGTTTCAGAAGAGCCCTAAAGCTATTGCAGGATAAACTACCTTCATTGCTATTGGAGAAGGAAAATCCACCCATGTTAGATTTCTTTGATCACTTATGACTGTAGGACTGTAACTTGTTGCTTGTATCCTACAACTTTTATTGATATTGTTTCCTGATT
>JANHFT010003295.1:87747-98893 GCA_032467955.1 Pseudoxenodon macrops | reverse complement strand
ATGTATGTATGTATGTATGTATGTATGTATGTATGTATGTATGTATGTATGTATGTATGTATGTATGTATGTATGGTTGGTAGGTAGAAAGAAAGGAAGGAAGGAAGGAAGGAAGGAAAACATATTCTAACTTCACTTTTTTTGTATTTTCTCTAAACACTTTCAGAAAAAAGAGTAAAAACACTAAGGTTTTGAGTTGGAGGTGGGCCACTAATAATAACAGCTTGGCAGACTAATGTTGATCTCAAGAGTGTTACTGTTGAGGTGATAATAATGAGTAAAGGAGTTGCTAAACTGGCCACCTTTTCTAATTATTCATGTAAAATGATATTTGCTATGGTATCCTAGAATATAGCAGAAGTTGTAATACATATGCTTTATATGTAAATGCAAATAAGCACAATTTATAATTCCTTTACAACTGCTGTTTAAAAACACTCAGTATGGAACAATTTGTTTCTAAAAATACATATGTCAGTGCATGCTAAATAAATGATAGCGTTTCTAATCCTACTGTCAACCCTGAAGCCACTTTGAAGCGTTTTCAGGGCTGCCACAGCAAGGCTAGTTGCAGCTGTGGGAATGGGAAGGGAGAGCAGAGATAGCTGGGGACTTGTAGCCACAATAACATTCTTTCTACTGGAAACCAAAGACATTCTCATCAGGTGCTTGGGAGGCATGGATTGAAACCAACTGGAGTTGGGATTGTGACCTGGTTGGACCATGTGATGGACATGTAGACTGGGGGGGGGAGAACTTTGATTTTTAATTTGGGTGGGGAAACCTCGGGACCTTCAGAGTCGTGTTTTCATCAGATGTACCAATATGACATGGCTAATAAATTTGGACTTTGAGGTGCACCTTGGCCTCGGAGTTTTGATTGCATTGGGTTTGCTACTTGGAACCCTTACACTTACACATTTAAAAACTAAGGTGTACAATTGGGAATATTAGAGCTCAAACTAAGGAAGAGATAATCTGCTAGTCCTATAGATGAAAAAAATTAAAGATTGTGTTCATAGATAGCAGATTGTATATAAACTGGGCAAAAGAAAGTAAAAGATGTAAAAACTAATGATTATAGAAGGAGATTAGAAATGTCTGAATTTCATAGTAAGTGTAATATTTATTGTCACAGATGTGCCTTTCATATTTCATTAATTGATGATTATTCCAAATTATTATTATTTAGCATATGCTGAGAACATGACAGAAGAGAAGTAAACATATATACACAGTCCATGTATGGTAATTATATATTAAATTATATATGGGGTAAGGCATTCCTTAACCTACACATGCTCCCTTGGTGATGTTAAATGGGTGACAACAGCTAGATGTAGCCGTAGAATTCTTTTGGGCCTTACAGCCATGACAAACAGAAGTGCATAAAATCAAATTCTAAATAATCCAAAGGTGACACTGAAGTAGTTGCTGAAAATCATTTTAGGAATTTGTTCAGTTAATATAATAGTAAAAATGAATTGACATTCCCTATATTTAAAGAAAAAGTTTATTAGTTCCTATACTGTTGTATACAATGTGCCTTTATGTGATCAAAATTCAGAGTAGATGAAATGACTCTTTATTAGCTGGAAGAAGTCAAAGAAAGAATTCTTTCTTCTATATGGAGCTTGAGGTCATATATTACTAAAAGGATTATTTGAGACCAGTATTTCACTATGGCTAAAGGCTTTCTGAAGCAGTAATATAGATGAAATGCAGGTGATCTTTAGAATGTGACTCAACAGAAGTCAATAATCAGAAGACAGATATTTTCCCCCCATTTACAATGTCTAATTTTTGAATTAAATCAGTTTAAAATTACTGCAATGGTGAATTTAGAATTTATAAAAAAACATAAATATATCAATTGCAGATGGGCAGTGTTCTTCTAGTCCATTTCATCTGTTTCTCTCATTTCTGTTTCATCTGATTTCTACACTAATCTGTAGAATATATTTCATTCCTATATTATTTGTCCAAGAGTCGAGGATCAGATCACTTCATACTGATAATTACAAAGCGTGTTCTTCAACAAATTCAAATTAGCCCCATATTTCTCAATAAAATGCAAAAAAGAGCAAATGAACATATAGGTATAAAATCACAATAAATTTTTACCTAGTAGTACTATTTTATATTCTCTTGAATATTCCAAAACATGGAACAGAGTAGTTTTCAGTTCTAGCTTTCTTAGCATGCTTGTTAACAGAATACTTTTTCAGTGATGCAGAATAACTATGCAATTAACAGAACTTGATTTAAGTAAACCAATAATTCTGGCTCCTTCAGTAGAACTGAAATTTATGAGTTTTCCACAATTCCTTATTACCATTACTTCAGAGCTTCTCTCTGAAAGGATTCTAGATATTTTTATGACTAATTTGCATTCTATTTTCTCTTATCTTCATTTCCAGATAGTTTTCCAAAACACTTACATTCTACTTTCTTTCCAGGCTAACCTATTTAAAATATTACAATGAACATACCGATTAAATGACTTCTTTTATAATGATGCTAATAAATTGAAGCTATGCACAATCTATGAAATCATATGGCTTATATATAATGCCTGTACTCTGAACAGCAAGAGCTAAAATAGGTTTTCTTATAATACACTTAGTTAATGTCTATGTGTTCTTTTCTTAAAGCAACATCAGCAGAAACATAATAGGACCTTTGCTCAAATGTAATCCAATCTAATGCATTTGGAAACTCATAACCCAGCTCCAAGATCACCATGACTGAGGTGTCCTTAGACTCAGTCTTTAGTCAGACTCCTGGTGACTTCCTGGATTTGACTCTACAATTTTCTTTGAAAATTTTGAGAAATGTTTGACAAATTGACTTGGCCAAGGTCACCCAAGCTGGCTTTGTGTGAAAAGTGGAACTAGAACTCATGGTCTCCTTGTCTCTAGTCTGGTGCCCCATCACTATACCAAACTGGCTCTCTCACAATGGTATTCATATGCTCAGTTTTCATTGTGGGTTTATGATTAAGTAATACAGGTAGTCCTCGGCATCCAATCATTGGGGCAGCAAGCATTCCAAGTTATAGTGGGGTATCAGCCACCTGCGGACAAATTGTGGACAGCCCATAACTTTTAGATGTCAAGGTCGTCTTCGAACACAATGGATGAACATCATACTGGATGACTAGAACCCTTGGCGTTCTAGTCATCCCAGCAACTCCACAATTATGTAATTCCAAGCTAGGCATTTACAACTATTGCAGAACCTTTCGATCACGTGAATGCCATTTGCAACCTTCTCTGATGACTTCCTCAGAAAAGTCAATAGGGAAGCCAGAAGGGAAAGTCCCAAGTCACTGGAATAAGTGCCCCCCACTGACACATGCCCCACCCCCATGCTCTCTGTGCTTATGCCAGCCATATGCACCCATCTGTACATCCTTCCCAACCCTCAACATACCTCTCTTGCATCCTGGCACACTCCACAACCCTTCCCTGACCTGCACCATTACCTTCATCACACCCTTGTGCACTTTCCTGGACCCACACCATGTCTTTTGCACACCACCTCATGCATACCTCATGTACCCTTCTCTGAACCTCCCTAGCAAGCCCCTTCATATTATCCCTGACCATGCAACCCTCTTGCACATTTCCTGGTCCAAACTACACCATGCCTCTTACATAAGGCCTAATTAACCCTCTCTGGTCCTTCCCCACCAAGCAGCAATCACTTATCTGTCTACAACCCTGGGACTTGAACTTCCTACAAGCTTCCCCAATGCTTTTGGTTGTGAGACATTGGCAAGAGATTTCCTTGTTAATCATCATGGGATTCGGTTAATGATAGCAACTAGGACCAAGGATTGCTGTTGCTACATTAGTGGTAGCATGACTACATCCGTTAGTGATGAAAATACTGGTCTCAATTGCTGACATAAGTTGAGAAGTACCTGTCTGAACTGTCCAAAAGATGCTTTAAGGTCTATGTTGTTAAAATATTCAAGATGATGATTGTGACATGTGATTGAAGCCCTAAACCTTTGTCCCTGTATGCAAAATTAATGCAAAGGATGGGGTTTGTAGTTTCTTTTGACCTTCCTAGTGTCCCTGGAACTTTCTTCCCAAAACAATGCATGAGGAGTGTTAGTCTTCTCAATATTTTGTTAGTTTTAGATTGCAAGCCCCGGTTGATTTAATTATTTTCATATTTCCAATTATGAAAGAACCAACATAGGCCTAGAAACACGCTTTTAAAAATAGTGCATAATTCAACCAATACTTTGTTTGGAAAGTGGAAAGGCTGAGAGCATAACTAGCCCAAAGGTATGGTAAGCTTCCATGCCTGACGACAGACTTGAATCCAAGCTTTTGAAGACCTAGTCCAACATCTTCACTATTATGGATCACTAATAGACTCTTTTCAGACACTTCTTGTGGCCTCTTTATTTGCAGCAGACGGAAAATTACATTTGCTTTAGTTTTTTTCTTCCATTACTAATTTGAAAGTTGTTGTATTACCATGATCTGGGCAACAGTATAATTATCTTTCCCTACAGTGATTGTTTGTGTATTTTTTAAAGAGTGGAGATTAGGAAATTACATTTTATCTTTTTTTAATGATTGGTTTATTTCTATTGCTCACTGGGGGGGGGGGGAGAGGTTGAAATCTCTAGCTAACGTACCTCTATGCTACATGATATGGAGGTGATACTATAAAAGTGATTTCAACTTGTGCATTTTAACCTTTAATTGCTAGAAAGGCAGCAAAGAGTGTGAAAGCTCTATTTCTCTCACATATCAGGTGAAACATTCCAAAGGATTGATAGTGGCAGCAGGAACTACCAAGCCACTGTCCAAAGCATGAGGTCAGGTCAGTATGTGGAAACTCAGATAGAAGAGGTTTTCACCTCCAACTTTTACTCTGTGGACCTCAGCATTAAAATGCAGGCAAAAATGAGTAACAATGTTGAAAGAGAAAACTAGTTGCTATAATTAAAGGGAATAACAGAGCACTGAAGAACCACAGCATACTTCCTAAACAACATAAACCTGCAAAGACTGTTTTCTAGTACAACCAGAAAGAAAATATAGTATTCCATATGAAAATGGAAAAATAACAATTTCAGAGAAAGCTAAGAAAATGAGTAGAAAACAAAGTATCCTCCCCAGTCCACTTACTAAAACATGACATTCAGAGCACAAGGCAAAATTGGTAATAACATAGAATTCTAAAATTTCATGAACTCAAATAAGCTCTGTTGCTACAGACTTATGACCCTAATTGAGCCCGTGAATTGCTGCAGTCATACGTCGAGGCATCCAGTTGACTGGAAATAATTTTCTGTACTTTCTCATATTGGCTGTTAAGCGAATGTGATGGTTTTTAACTGAACCCATTAATTTTAATGGGCATTATTTTTGCTGGAAACCAGCAAAAAGTATTGTGAAACAAGGTCATGTGACCACACAACAATACAACCAACCATAAAGCTGACCCTCTTGACAAGCAGCCATGTGATTGGGAGGAGGGGCAACCATTTACAATGGCTAGGGATACTTAACGGGCATCTATTTGGGCTGAGAAAGCAATAAGAGGCATTATGTTTGATAGGAGTAAAAGACTCCCAGATCATAGCTAAGAAGTTATCTATACACTAAAACCACTATACAAAAGAAAAATTTAAATACAATCTTTGTCGAGAGAGAGAAAAGCTACTGAATTCTGAAATGGCAAAGCCTGATACAGGCCAAAGATAAGATTTGTTGCATAATAGTCCAGTGATATTTGTTTTGGATAATCCATTTAGTTTATATTCCTTTATTCTGATAATTCTAAGTAGTTGTTGTTATTCTATAGAAAGTCTAATCTTGGTCATTTAAGGATCCAAAATGGAAATTTCCATTAATCTAACATGTTCACAACTAGACTGAGGTTGATCCAAATAAATAGCCTACAAATTATTTTACTGTTTGGTAAGAAGAAGAAAATTAACAAAATATTTACCCCATCTGGTAGTGCCCTCCAGCATACAGCACTGACAAATTCATTTGTGTCATCCTCCTTACGGTCTTTGTCCAGAACACTTTTGACAGTGTCAAATTTGAAGGTTAGCAGTGTCTTTGAGAGACCTTTATAGTACAGGTAAAGTGAATTATTTTCACTTCCTACAACCAAAAACAAAAATACAGGTTAATTTACAATATTTATTTCTGTCAGTTTCAGTTTCAATCTAAACTTTCCACTAAAACTTTTCTACTGGCTAAAGTAGAAAACTCTAATATAGAGTTAGATTAATTATAATTATTAATTAATTATAAGATGTATAATTTGATATAACCAATTCATTCCAAGGATTCAATATTCAGAAAGTGAATGGAAGGTGGCAACTACCAAGGTTAATACAATTGAAGAAGCATACATCTTAAGATGTAATGTTTGCAACTTTTTTGCACAACGACATGACTCCAGATGCCAGAAGATATTTTCTATGACCTGCTTTGGATGTTAGAGTTCAAGGAGAATGCTGAAATACCAAACAGGATTTAGAAGATAAGAAGTGATAAAAAGTCCAGCGTACAGAGATTACGTTGAAGGACTGGGGATATTTTTCGCTACTGAAAAAAACAGTAAGCTATGTTATTGTACTATAGATTACTTTATGTTACCACCTGGAAAATTGAATAATAGTTCTTTTCCTTGTAGTTTTGAGATTACTCAGTTTTTCCAGTTGGTTTGAACTATAATGATTTGGGATAAACAAACATTTTCTAAGTATGTTCTCAAAGTTTTGAACCTCCTTCCTTTACATTTCTTGAAAACAGATGGGCAGGCAGCTGTTAGGCATATTTTTAAACATAAGACTTTCTTTTTTATCAAGAAAAGGGATGGATCCATTCAATGATTTTGTTGATATTTCATACCGTATACAGTTTTATTGTAATATCTTGTCATAAACTTGACATTGATAAATGCTTAAACTTGACAGTATATTTAAATTTCTTTGCTTAAACAGCTGTTTACTTACCACAGGCAATATAGTCTCCGTTAGATGCCAAGCCTACAAAATTCTTCTCATTGATGTGACCCTTAAAAGAACGCAAACAATGTGGCTTCCCTACATTCCATAGCTTTAGCTGGCTATCTGTTGACCTGAGGACAGAGATATAAATTTACAAATAAATTGGAAATTAGGAAAGACTCCCAAGTAGGCAAAATCAGCACAGTGTAAAACTTAAGTTAGTCAGAAAACAGATTTCTGCTACCATCTGTGTCTGGGACAATGCAGGCAAAGAGGGAAGCTGCATTCAACAGAAACCACTCCCTGGGTTCTGCAAAGGTTTGTTTTCCAAGCAAAAACACTTTAAGTCATTTGGGGTAAGGAAAGCTTGTTTTAAGTAAAGAAGTCAGCTTTAATATCAATAGCCTTCTAACTTATTAGATAATACATATTCATAGAAAAATGAAAAGCCATGGTGAATCCCAAGATACATTTTCCTGTAAAACCACGTTAAATTTACTGAAATTTACATAACATTACTCTTACATTTAATTCATTGAGGCTTACGCCACTGGAATGAATCCCAAAGAATACCTGTTATATAGAATCACAGAACTGTGGAATTGGAAGTGATGATGAAAGATCATCTACTCCAATGTAGTTAAATGTGGTTTTATTTAATGTGAGTAAAACCAATTAAACCATCCACAATAGACAACTGACCAGACTCTTTTTAAAAATCTCTAGTTAGTGAACCCAAATGTACATAGTACACTCTTCCATTATTATACAGGTAGTCCCCAATATAAGAGAATTGGGATTGGGATTTCTATCTCTACACAAAATGGTCATAAAACACAATGCCATATGATCATATCACTTAGTGACAGCAAACACAGCAGTCCTAGTTGTCTTTGTAACTCCATACACATAGAGTTGTTAAGCAAGAGAGAGCATGGGGGCTGCTGCAGGGGTGAAGAGGCAGCCTTCAGAGGCCCAGTGCAAGCTGTGTGCAAGTTGGGGTCCTGCTGCAGTGTAGCATGAGTTCAGGGAGGCTATGGAAGGAGTAGGCTCTGACTCTTGAGTTTATTGGCACACAATGACTCTAGGGTTGCAAGAAGCCTCCGAGCTGCAATGCAGGGTGAAGCCATAGCTGCCATAACTTCAGGGACTAGTCTTAAGTCCCTTCTTCAAGTGATGCTATAACTTTGAATAGATACTAAACAAATTGTCATAAATCAAGGCAATAGCACTTAGACTTATTTACCACTTCACAGTTCTTTCCAGTTCTCTCTAAGTGGTTTACAAAGTCAGCATATTGCCCTCAATAATTTGGGTCCTCATTTTACCGACCTCAGAAGATTGAAGGCTGAGACAACCTTGAGCTGGTGAGGCTCAAACTGCTGAACTGCAGAATTAGTCTGCAATACTGCATTCTAACCACTATACCACCATGGCTACCTGTACAGATCTGAGCATCAGGGCATTTTTGCTTACAAGTAAGCAAAATCTAGATAGCTGCAACTTATACCCATTATTTCTAGTTAGTTCCTAACTATCATCCCTATGAGCTAGCTTGGTAAGCCCCAAGCTAGAAACCAAGAAGCCATGAGTTCTAGTCCTGCCATAAGTACAAATCAGCTGAGTGACCTTTAGCCAATCACTCTCAGCCCTAGAAAGAGGCAATGGCAAAATAGAAAAAAAAGTCCTTATTGCTTCCATTCATGTACATAAAAACTGATATGCCTCTCTTCAGTCTTCTAAACTAACACTTAAGTTAAAATAAAGGGTAAGATTTTGCCTGGAGTGTTTTTAAATTCCAAATTTAATTTAATAATTACATAAATTGCCTTCTGTTAATTGTTTACTCCTTAATTTGATCAAATGATTGCTAGAATTTAATTCAACTCTTCAAGTGCAGCAAATCTCATGTTGTATGTTACCACATGAGGGCACTCCTGCAATTCTTAGAACATCTGCAAGTAAAAAAAATCTACCTTTCAGAAAAATAATGGAATCAAATATTGCCTCTTTTTCACTGATTATTCTACTAAAGAGAAACATGAGTTTAAGTCTTCACAGAACTAAGCATTTATTTCAGTATGTTGTGGGCAACTCCTAAAAGTGTGTCTGAACAGACAAGAACTAAACAAAACAAAAAACTACTAGTTATGTAGCTCTCTTTCTCAGTTTCTTCAGCACTAATGAGACACTCTGGATCCAAAAGAAGTGAGAAACAGTTTTCTATTTTTGTTCTAATAAAAGTACTAGAATCTGCTGTGCAAGTTGACAGTTCACACAAACACATAGTTAGTATGTGCATATAATCTCGCTCATAAGCTGTGCAAAATACTGATTTTCTGAAATTCACCAAGAATCAGAAAGTGTAGAAGCTTTTTATAATACTCACGCAGAGACTATTTCTTCTCCGCTAACAAACTTTGCATATGAAACAGCTTTGCGATGCCCTTTGAAGACCATAATGGGCTGTTTAGTGTTCCGAAGATCATAGTAGTGGACACAGTGATCTTTGGAGAAATGTGGGAGAAAAAAATCAAAGATATTAGTCAAGTCAAAATAGAGAATAATGTAAAGACAGACTGAACATAAAGCTACATAGATTGGGGTGGGGATGGGGAGAGGTTTTCCCTAGGTGTTTATTTCTCATTTATTCTAATTATCAAGCAAGACAGGTTTCTTATCTTTCCTCCTAATTAAAAGAAATAAAATTTCCTTCATATAAAAGAAAAAAATATTGCTGCTGCCAGCATTTTTAAAAATCACTGCTGTAAGTTTTGCAAGGTAATCCAGATAGAAAGTATGCTCAGATGAACTAATTCTACTTTAGTGTAAGGTGACATTAATAGACTCTTGCAAGTTTGATTGTAATTTTTTCCACTGTCACATTTATAGCCCAAGAAATTAGGTATGGTCCCTTCTGAGTCATTTGCCACATCCAGATACTTCTGTGGGCTAGGACACCTCTTATCTCACTGTTATCCCATTCCCATTTTCCAAGATCATTCACATGTAACATTACATGTGTCATGAGTTAAATGCTGCTTGGCACCCTCAAATTTTAAGTCCTCCATCATGCCCCTGCTTAAATCCCATGGATTTCAATCCTAGACTGGATTTTGACTATTTCTGATCAGAAACTGTGCTTCACTATTCAGAATGCCCTGATTTTGAAGAGAATCACCTTGCTAGGAGCTCGAACTGCCACAAATAAGTATTGTAGGTCAACTGGATATTTCTGCTAGAGTGCAAAGAGGAAGAAATACTTGACCAGTTTGATAAAGCTTAGTTTATCTGAGACACCCGATTTCTCAAGATGCTTCCATGTAATAAATTCTATTATGTTAGTTGTTGTTACTTGACCAGCAGTAATACTGTACAGTACGTTCTCGAGTTATGACCAAAATGGAGCCTGCCTATTACAGTTGTAAGTCAAAATGGTCATAAAATGGGTTGATCATGCAACTGACCCGACTTTACAATTCTTTTAGTGTTCATTAAACAAATTCATTGTTTGCTATGGCACAGTTTTCCAGAAACCATGAAAGTGCTAGTTTTCAGCAAAAACATTGTAAAACATGTCACATCACCATGGGGTGTTGCAATTCACCATAAATGCAGCAATGTTGTTGAGTTCCCAAAATGCAGCCATGTATCCATGGGAGAGGGGGGACTGCTGGAATTTCTTATCTGGCTCCTAAGGCTCTTTTTCGGGTATGTCGTAACTTCAAACAGTAGCTAAGTTACCTGTCATAAATTGAGAACTACCTGAATTACACAACAGAGCACCGCATAATGAAATGGGTCTCCTCAATCAGCAAGAGTATTCTGAAACTATTATGTGAATTTATAACTGATCGACAGATTCAGACAAAAACATTGGTTTAAAAGGGAATAGAACTTTTTGTGGCAGTGTTTAATATTTCATGTAGCTGGCCAAAGTGGATTGTAGATCATTTCAGCCTCAACAAAACTGTCTGTCTAATATTTATTAAAGTCACTCTTATGTTGTAATTACAAGAGAATAAAATGAACATTTCTCTGGAAAACGGTTTTGTTGTTAGTTGCGAAGTCATGTCCAACCCATCGCGACTCCATGGACAACGTTCCTCCAGGCCTTCCTGTCCTCTACCATCCTCTGGAGTCCATTTA
>JANHFT010003295.1:18826-48628 GCA_032467955.1 Pseudoxenodon macrops | reverse complement strand
GCATTTTTGAATGTTCAGTTGACTGAGTTTCATGTTTAATGAATAAAGTAAATAATAATAATAATAATAATAATAATAATAAGTCTTCTCATTGTTCCCATCACCCATCTCCTCCCACTTATGACTGTAACTTTGTTGCTTATATCCTTACAATTCATATTGATATTGATTGTTTCCTGATTGTTTTATGTACACTGAGAGTGCATGCACCAAAGACAAATCCCTTGTGTGTCCAATCACACTTGGCCAATAAAGAATTCTGTTCTGTTCTGTTGTTTTTGTTGTTGTTGTCAGTGTTTCTCAACTTTGGAAGCTTGAAGATGAATAGACTTCAACTCCCAGAATTCCCCAGCTAGGAGGAAATCTGGGCGTCAAAAGTCCACAAGTCTTAAAGTTGCCAAAGTTGAGAAACGCTGATTTATGTTGTTGGTGTTTAACTAAACTCCCCCCCCTTTTTACTTCCCCACCCTTGTAGTTCACTTATGTTGCTTATGTCTGGGCCTTGTAGTTTGCGACATAAATTTACCTGTCTTGCTGTTCGTTGTGGTTATTATCTTTCTTCTTCTGGCTTATTGCACAATCAGTGTACATTAGTACGGGGGTCGGCAACCTGCGGCTCTGGAGCCGCATGTGGCTCCTTGGGCCTTATGCTGTGGCTCCCTGTCGGGTGATCCCAACACCGGCTGGCTCCGCCCTCCCCTCCCCGTCACTCTCGCCTGGCCAAAGAAGGTAAGGGTGACAGCGGGGGATGGAGAAGCGTCTGTAGCCGATTCTCCGGGCCTCACTCTTGCTGGAGCTTCTTCCAGCCCTTATTGGTGCTGAGCATGCCTTGGTCGCTTACTCTCCGGCCCGAGACACTGGCCCAACCCAGCTGCGCCTGACACCAGCCTCGCTAACACGAGGGCTGGCTGGGAATGGGATCCGGGAGGAGAGGGTGAGAGAAAGGGCTGGGTCCGCAGTGCCCAGCCACACCTTTAAAAAATGCTCAGGGACTTTCGCTGCCCGGAGGACGCTTTTTAGCATCCTTTTAGAAAGGGAGGAGCAGCTACCACCACCGCCGAATGCAGGAAGTGAAGAGTTTTGGCTCTCCTGCACGGCTCGGCCAGCTACTCTGAGCCTGCAGTAGCGGCAGCGGGAAGGCTCCCTGTTGCCGCCTTGTGATCCCAGCCCGGGAGGGTATCCTGCTTGTGGGTGCACGCGTGCGCAAGGTAGAGAGATGAGAGAGAGAAAAGGGGAGAATTCCCTTTTCTCTCTCTCCTCTCTCTTTCACGCACGCGCACATGCCCAAGGGAAAGATGAGAGAGAAAAGGAAATTCTCCCCTTTTCTCTCTCTCATCTTTGTACCTTGCGCACGTGCACCCACCCACCCAATCAGGATACTATCCTGGGTTGGGATCACAAGGCAGCAACAGGGAGTCCTCCCGCTGCCACTACTGCATGTTCAGAGTAGCTGGCCGAGCTGTCCAGCAGCTGCTCCTCCCTTTCTAAAAGGGTGTTAAAAAGCATCCTCCGGGCAGCAAAAGTCCCTATGCACTTTTTAAAGGCGGGGCTGGGTGCTTCGGACCCAGCCCTTTCTGTCATCCTGTCCTCCTGGATCCCATTCCCAGACAGACAGCCCTTGTGTTAGTGAGGCCGGCGTCAGCCACAGCTGGGTTGGGCCAGTGTCTCAGGCCGGAGAGCAAGCAACTAAGGCATGCCCTGCACCAATAAGGACGGGAAGAAGCTCCAGCAAGAGTGAGGCCCCGGAGAATCATCTCCAGTCTCTTCTCCATCCCCCGCCGTCGCCCTTACCTTCTTGGGCCAGGCGAGAGTAATGGGGAAGGGAGGGTGAGGGGCGGGGCCAGCCGGTGGTGGGATCACTCAACAGGGAGCCACAGCAGAGGGCCCACGGAGCCACATGCAGCTCCAGAGCCGCAGGTTGCCAACCCCCGGTCTACCAATACATACAGTATGCTGATACTTTAGACTTAGCAAAGATGCTAGTGTTAACATGCATTGATACCTTTGAAAAAATACACTGAGTCAGAACTCTGTAATATAATTTCAATGACTCACAATTGGCATATTGCTTAGTAAACAAGAAAAAGCACACTGCTAACTGCTGATCAGCTGAATTATCACCTCAGTGTGATTCCTGTTGAAGAGGTTTCATCTAATTCTCCATATCTTTAAAATGTTTCTCAAGAATTTAGATTTCTCATTCTCTATTTTTAGAGTAGAATCTAATATTTATTGCTGTGCTTACAAGAATGTAGTAACAGCTGCTGTAAACTCAGAGGCAGAAAAATATATGACTATTTATTTAAATATCTGATGAATTTATATTTTAAACATCATAAATCCCAAAGAAATGCACACTATTTTATCTGCTTGGATTTAAATATATATATATGATTTTCAAATCTATGATGAAGAATGTTTCATTATCATCTCTCTGTAGTATCCTATAATTATTTCACTAGGGATAAAGTTTAGCTAAAATATTATATAGGTGTGTGTGTGTGTGTGAGAGAGAGAGAGAGAGAGAGATCCAGTCAAATTCATTAACATGTAACCCAAAGTTGAAACTTAAAAGAATGGCTTGGTAAAGGGAAGATACATTAAAGCATTTTACAGTAATGCAAAGATTACTCCCGGTTATATCAGATTAAAGTGGCGATAAAGTAATTTATTTCTAATATCTAACCACAATAGACTAATTTATGGTTTAATTAGTTAAAAGCAATCTGAGTTTCTAATAACTTGCATTACAGAGTTCCAGGTGGAACTTGGAAATACAAGCTGAAATACAAATGCAAACATTAAGAGATAGACTGAATTGGCAAGCAGGAGAATTGGAAATTATTACTTAATATGAAGCATAATGCATGAGGCAAGTACTTATAATCCAAGATTAACTTCTCTGTACTTTAGAATACACAACTGTACATTTAAAACATCTAGCAATATGAACATGTGTAACATTGTATGCTCCATGTGTAACACTGTACAACATATATTAGTTGTACAACATATCTTAGTAATTAGTATAACTGTTCTTCCTTAGAATAGACCTAATGACAGTATAGTCATGCCTAATTTAAAGTTCATTTATTTCAATGAGAGTTTTCTTAAGTATAGTCAAGTACGGATACAAGTCTAATCATACTTCTTTTGTCTTAACTACCCCTATTGTCCAAAGAAGCCAATAAAGATTTCTTTAACATTATGTCTGAACCTGAATTCCAGAATAGCAAACTAAGAAACTGCACATGGCCTAAATTTGTGGTTTGTGAGGAAAGTAATTAACAAAGGATCCTAGACTGAACATAATTTCAAACAAAACCATACATAGATACTCACTGGTTTATTCAACAAAGCAATTCAGCAAGTCATCAGGCAACATGCATTACCATACTTGCTTAGATGTGATTGTTAAATTGAGCCACTGATTAGCTATTTATAAACAATAGTAAGATCATTCATACATATGTTTTGTAATACTATGCATGTATATTGCCTTATATAGTAAGATGACATTATTCAACAGGCATAAAAGCTATTTGCAGAAATGTTGTTAGGAAAATGTAAGCTGTACTTAAATTATATTTGTTTCAGAATTACCAATACAAATGCTTGAAAAGGTTTACATAATTATAGAAGCACTAGTTGCTTGCCTCTTTTGTTTCAACTTTTTGTTTATTGTTTTAAAAATTCCAACCACCCCCTCAGTGTAAATATTATCAGCTCAAATTATAGTACTGAAATATAAATGTAACAATATCAAGGTGAACACTATGATTAACCCATATTGTATCTTAGAACCACAGATAAGAGTTTATTCCACTCTAAGATGGAAACTAAACTTCAGATCTAAGTTTGATGGGACAATATTGGAGAGGTACCAGTATCTCATGAAATTATACATAATTTTTCCAAGCAGCAAATTTTTAGGGGACATTCTAAAAATAACTTTAAATCTTTCAAGGATCTGTATGCATTTAAGAATAAAACTAATTTTGTTTAAATATAAGGCTATGATACTCACATGTAATTTCCATATAGAAAACATAAGGAAGGAATCTGTAACAGTATGGGCTGTAAATCCATGTACAGCTATTACTCTGAGCTTGGTTCAATTGTTAAGTTTGAAAAAGGTCAAATATTCATACTGTTTTTTCCAGGCTAGGTTCTCTTTAGGCATTTATACAAATAGATAAAACATGCAACTTGTAAGGTATATCCCTTCTCCCACATTAAATCAATTTTGACAATTATGGGGAAGTTTTGCATGTCCTCCAGTTAATTAATCATTATTTCATTATACTCTTTTGTAAAGAGGAGCTTGAAATGAACACCAAATGAAGTACTCAAAAATATCACCAAAATCTACAGAAACATATTTACTTGCAATAGGCCTTTGAAATTAAATTTAAAAAAAAAACCTTTACCAAAGGCACAATAACAATTGGTATAAAGCTACACAAAGTTCAGGCCAGCTACAATTTATTTCAAGAATTTGTTATATTTCCAACAAATAACTTTAACAATTTTTTCTCCTCAAAGGTATGAAAAGTAAAGCAAAACAATCATGCAATTCAATTCAAAAGAAGTAAAGTCAAAACTCTCATAATTGGCAAGGTCTAAAATTCTTCAGGTTTATGTGTTTGAAATAAATTGTAACAGATTGCTACTACCCACACTTCTTAAAAAGTGATAAGCCAATCTGTATTATTTAAGAAAGTAATGGAAAAATGTTTTTAATAATAATAAAGCAAAGTAGGTCATATTACCTCTCTCTTATTTCTCCTGGCAACCTTGAGGAATTCCATCAAAATCTGTAGCTGGGCAGCATGTGACTCCTGTAACAATAAGTTGTGATAAACAGGGGAAGAGGTGGAAAAAGGAAATTGGTAAGCAAAGAGGCATTTAAGACACTGGCATTCTATGTACAATATTTAAGTATGGATATATACTGTACATATTTGAATCACAAACTGCCAACTGTAGTGACATTGAGAAAACAAACAGTTTCTCTACAACTTAAAAGTCCACTTCAAATCATAGTTTCATATCTTATATTATGAGATAATCATGTTTGTGGAGAAGCTGCTTTAAGGAATTCAAAACACTAGTGAAGAAGCTCACATTTCCCTAACTGGTTCTTATCAATACTAGGGGCAATAAGGAAAAAAACCAAGCAAAACAGAAGATAATATTCTGTACTAGCCAAAAACTGTGTACACTATGTGCACAATTATTAGGCAAGTTAGTATCTTGACAATATCTTACCGTGTTTCCCCGAAAATAAGACAGGGTCTTATTTTCTTTTGACCCCTGAAATAAGCGCTTGACCTTATTTTCGGGGAGGTCTTATTATTTTTGAGGTGCAGGAGGAGGCGAGCATGGTCACCTCATGGCTGATGCTGTGCTTTGGGGAGGGCTTATTTTCAGGGGAGGGCTTATTTTAGAGCATGCGCTCAAAAGCCTGATTGGGCTTATTATCTGGGGAGGTCTTATTTTCAGGGAAACAGGGTACGTTTTATGCATATTTTCTACCTCCAAGCTGTGTAAACTTGAATACTTAGTTGATCTAAGCATATCAGGTGATCAGTTGATCTAAGCATATCAGATGTGTATTTGTGTAATGAGGGAGGGTGTGGCTTAAGGAGATCAACACCCTATATCCGTGATGGCGAACCTATGTTGCCTGGCACGCGCGGCATCAGCTGTTCCTCTTCTGGATTTCTGGCACACATGCACATGCGATGATCAGCTGCCCTTGTGCATGAGACAGTGCTGGAAACTGGAAGAACTGGTCTTCCGTTTTCCTGTGTGAGCATGCATACTGGCCAGCTGATTAACCCACGTGCATGCACACCAATATCTGGAAGACAAGATGGCCAAGGTGCATACACGTACCATAAACCAGAACTTCATTTTCGGGGCGGACATGAACCCTGGGCAGCTCCTCTTCTGGGTTGCGACGCAAATGTATGCGCTCCCTTTTCAGCACTCTGTGCCGAAAAGGTTCCCCATCACTGCCCTATATCAAGGTATGCATAATTATTAGGCAGCTTCAGGCAAAATGGGCTAAAAAGAGATTTAACTGACTCTGAAAAGCCAAAAATTGTAAAAAGTCTTTCAGAGGGATGCAGCACTCTTAAATTGCTAAGATATTGGGCTGTGATCACAGAACATCCAACATTTTGTGGCAAATAGTCAACAGGGTCGCAAGAAACGTTTTGAGAAAAAAAGAAGGTTTAAGAAGAATAAAACATGAAGCTTCCAGGAACCCGTTATCCTTTAGTGCTGTCATGTTCCAGAACTACAATCTATCTGGAGTGCCCAGAAAGAAGTACAAGGCATTCAGTGCCTTGTACTGGCCAAAGTAAGGACGGCTGAAACCCAACCACCACTAAACAAGACACATAAGTTGAAACTGCAAGACTGGGCCAAGAAATATCTGAAGACAGATTTTTCAAAGGTTTTATGGACTGATGAGATGAGACTGATTCTTGATGGACCAGATGGATGGGCCAATGGCTGGATCACTAATTGGCACAGAACTCCACATTGACTCAGACACCAGCAAGGTAGAAGTGGGGTTCTGGTACTGGCTGGTATTATTGAAGATGAACTAGTGACCTTTTCGAATTGAAGATGACTCAAAATCAACTCCCAAACCTACTGCCAGTTTTTAGAAGATACTTTCTTCAAGCAATGGTACAGGAAAAACTCTGCATCTTTCAAGAAGACCATGATTTTATGCAGGACAATGCTCCATTTCATGCATCGAAGTACTCCACTGTGTGGCTAGCCAGCAAAGGCTTTAAAGATGAAAGAATAATGACATGGCCCGCTTCCAAACCTGACCTAAACCCTATTGAGAACTTGTGGGTCCTACTTAAAGATTTACAGTGAAGGAAAACAATACACCTCTCTGAACAGTGTCTGGGAATTGTGGTTGCTACTACAGAAAAAGCTAATCGTCAACAGATCAAGAAACTGACAAACTCCATGAATGAAAAGCTCATGACTGTTATTGAAAAGAAGGGTGGCTGTATTTGTCACTGCTTTGTTTGTTTTTTAAATGTCAGAAATATATATTTGTAGATTTTGAGTTGTTTCTTTATTATTCTCATTTTAACAGATGCAAATAAATGAAAGAGATGGGCAAATTTTCATTTTTCATTTAGTTGCATATTTCTGCACTCTAATAGTTACCCAATAATTGTGCACACATTGATATTCTTCTAAGAAAGCCAAAACCTCACTTTTACTTTCCTAAATATTCAACTTTGAGGTTTATTAACATTTTGGATTGACTGAGAACACTATAGTTGTTCAATCATAAAATTAATCCTCCAAAATAAAACCAGAATGACAAAAGGAATGCAAGGACTCTTGGCAATTTTAAACGTCGGCATGCAAAACTTCAGGAACTCAGCGTTTTTTCCTGACAAATGTCCCTCCCCACAGCATTTCCTTAAGTCTCATTCCCCAGGTGTGCCTGGTGAAGATGGGCAGGGCACTCTCCTCGCAAGTAGCCTGCTCCGTCTGTGCTGATCATGCCTTTTCTGCCCTCTCCAAGCCCTTGCATCAGGAAGGGGTGGTTCTTGCTCCTCATCTGAGCTCTGTCTCTCCTGTTCATCCTGCCTCTGTTCCTCCCTGCCTGCAGGTCTTACTAATTCTGAAAAGCCTTCCCTGGACTGACTGCCCTTCCCCAGTTTCCTCCAAGGCCAACGGAGCTGCCCTCTCACTCGCTGCCAGTTCTTGTGCCAGCTCATCCTCCGCCACAGATTCAGACTCCGACAGGGGCATGACAGTCAATCTTGTATGATGGACAAGAAAACACCCTGCTACTTTAAAAGATCTCACATAAGGCCATCAAAATCTCATAATACATTTTTTAAGATAAAGCATTTTATTCTGCTGATGGTAGAACCATCCAGGGGGAATTCAAGGACCATTTTAGGGCTGTTAGGCACTAAGTTACTGATCTGAACATTGGTACATCAACCAAACTGTGGCAAAAAGGGTAATCAGTTTCATTAAAAGAAATATATTCTTATATAATATATATCTACTATGAGATTAGAAGAAAGCTTACTGCCTCCAGTTGTTTTTTCTTCTGCACCAGAAGTTCCAACATTAAGTTAACATTGGCCAAATCAAGATTGTCTTGGTCTGTTCCCAACAAATCTTGAAATATTTGCCACCTGTGCCCATTCTAAAGAGAGAGAAAAAGCAAACAAATGATCAATACATGTTTCAGAGCTTTAAGTCAATATAGCTTAGACATTTCATAATAGCATAAAGCGATCACAGTAATCCAATGGAAGCATACCATTCAGAGAAAAATTGTAAGGAAAGGATAAACTTACTTCAGGCTACTTTTTTCTTTTTCACTATTTGCAGAAGCAATGTGAGTCAGGACATGCATTACTGCAGTTGTGCAGAATCCCACACTTTGTGTAGAAATGAGCTTTGAATAATATAATCCCTTATATTATACCACCTCCTTATATTAAACTTATACCACCTCCTTCCTTCACTTCCATGTCCTCAAAATATTCTTTGGAACACTCAACTGCTATTAGAGCTTCAATTATCCAATTCAAATCCAGAGAGGACTCCAAAGTCATGCACATCTGACACATTCTCTCATGTCTCCAGTCTCACTTCCCATCCCATATAAAATACTATGCTTTTACTCCCGGGTGCAGCTAGATTGATGAATTGGCATGAACAGCTACATGCTGACGAAGGGGGGGGAAAGGCAAGCGGCATGTACAGAATGTTCCATAGGTTATTTAGGTAACTTATTTAGGTAATTAGATATGTAGTGGAAATTGTGATATTTCAGATGAAATGTTAATGTATCTATCTGTTTCAACATGTAGGGAAACAAAAGAATGTGGCCTCTTGTTCCAAAGAAAAGTGTAACAGAAACTGTATATGTGTTTACTTTAATATGAAAGTTTTTAGCCAAACTATTTCAATTTCTTATGTAAATACAATGTTAACAGTCCAAATACAATAATGTTAGCATTACTCCATAGCTTTACAATTATATTTAGCATCTGTTTATGATTATCACCTGCCTTTCAACAAAAGCTGTTCACATATTTACTTTTGTGAATTAAATATTTCAATAATATACTCAATGTGCTTAAAAGCTATGATCTCATGATAGATTTATTCAGTATGGCCCCAACTTGCTGGTTTTTTTAAGTCCTTAAAGATCTAGCTCTGTGCCAAGGTCTGGGGCTCCAAGTGTGTGCACACCCATTTTATGGTTAATGTAGTTATTATAATGAGTGATTTATTCATGGCTCCTACATCTTTTTTTAATATTATTAGTCACTAATAATTATTAGTCACTTGGGGGGATAGGTGGCCAAATTAAATAAATATACAAATAAATGTTTTTTGAAAGAACCTTAGAATCTATTGGAATGGCATAAGCATACCACATTCATCTAAGTTCTCAAAAGAAAGACATAGATGTTGCGTTATGATATGTCCCCAAGCATTAAGTTTTCATGTGATTTCCCTCTTTATACATGTTATAATGACTGATGTTTCCAGTTACACTAGCCACCATGATGCCACATATGACTTCTTAGGCATATACCACTAGATATTTCCTATGGGTATCAAAGCTTAACCAGGATTTTAACTCATGGACCATTATATTATATAGTGATCTGAACTGGAATGGTCCAAGACTTCAATCTCCTGTAGACAATTTGAATTTCACAGAAAAAGACCTGACTATATGAATGAGAAGTGTAGTATCAGTTTTAATATCACTGATATCCTCATCTAAGTCTTATAAAGCATAACTTTCATGATTATCTCATTGTCATAACTTGTAATAATTACAAACTGCACTGGAAAATATGGAACATTTTGAATCTATATTCACAAATCTATCAAAACCATTATATTAAAGATTAAAGTTAGACTGTATAATGAAAATTCCAAATACTGTATTTTTCAGAGTATAAGATGCACTTTTCCCCCCTAAAAGAGGCTGAAAATTTGGGTGTGCCTTATACTCTGAATGTAGCTTTTTCAAAGCTTTTTTCCAGACCTAATGAGGCGCTAGTGAATGAAGCCATCTTTGCAGGCTTTTTTCATTGCTTCTATCAGCTGTGCTTTAGAAGCTTTTTTTCAGTCCTAACAGATAAAATAATGTGCTGAAGCTGATCAGACTAAGGACGCTAGCCAGATGAATACCTGGTAGGCAGATTCCCCCCCCCTATTTTCCTCCCAAAAGCATCTTATACTCTGAAAAATACGGTAATACTTTGTTTACACAGATTGAGCTGTCTGCCAAAGAAACAGACATTCTCAAATGCTTAGAACATAGAATACCATGCACTCCACCCCTTAAGCCCCAAAATAAGCAAATGAAAGAAAGAAGATTGGGACATACGGTGCTACTCACTGAATGGTCCAATTTGAATCTCTTTTCCTCAAATCTTTGCTTCTGTTTAAGGATGAGCTCATTCACTACAGGGCAAAAAAGATCTAAGTAGTACATTTTAAGATGATAGATGAAAGACAAAGTCTTAGAAATAAATGCATACTAAGGAGTAAATTTTAACTCTGCAGTTTTATTAATTCAGTAAGATTAAACACAACAGAGCAACAAATATTATTACTCACTTGCCAATCAGAATTAAAATATTTCCAATTTTTTTTCTGGAAAATGTATACTGTACATACAGTATTTTTAATTTATATAGCAGTATTGATGAACAGAGTCACTCATTTTATTTCAGCAAACTATAAAGTACATTAAAATAAGATGCGTCTTTACTATTCTGTAACTGGTTCATCAAAAGTGACCATTAAATGCATTCAGATTTGTGAGTGTCCAGCCTCCTCTAACATATTAATGACTTAAACATCATAGTTGTACTGCACTTAAATAAAAAATATTTGATGAAAACAAATCATGCCATTATTATCACACCTTTGGATTACTGTAAGCATTCTACATGGGTTTCACTTAAACACGATCCAAAGCTACCATTGTTAAAGAATGTGACATCCATTATGCAAGTGTAACTCTTGTCCTTTATTCAATACACTGGTTGTCAGTAAGCTTCAAAGTGCTGCTTTTGACCAAGTGGTTTGATTCCAGGGAGTCATCCCCCCCCCCTCCGGCAGAATCTGCTCAATTAGTGTAATATTGACAGGGAGAGGATGCTGAGAAACTCATTTCTACAAATATTAAAATCCCTAATGATCTAAATATTTATAGATGTGTTGTTGTAAATACAGCACTTAAGTACAAATATGAGTAAATCAAGGAGGAGATTGAAGCTCATCTAATATGTAAGAATATTAAAAGCTACATTTTATTGTACACAATAGTCTACTTACAGCAGATGTTAACTCGTTTATATTTTAACATCTTCAGTTGTTCAGTGTGACTAATTCATTATGTTACTAATTAATTTTATGAAACTAAGCATTTGAAAATGAATCACATTTAATGGAATATGTCCCAATCCACATTACCTATATTAAAATATACACCATAAGCATAATTTTCCCCTATCATATACAGAAGGTCCTTAAAATTGCTTTTAATAAGTCTATAACTTTAATTATTGTCAAATGTACAAAATTGACTTATTCACACGATATACAACCAATTACATAATTGCACTTTTTCCTACCCTCCACATTAATTTCATGTATGTCTCTCTCCTATTCACACAAAATCAAAAGAAAGAATAAACTCTAATTCAGTTTTGTTTTTTCCTACTTCCAATTTATTATTACATGAAACAAATGTTTAAAATAAATTATTGATCAGCAATCTGAGGGCTTGCAAGATCACTCACAAACAGTCCAAGATCAGAAAAGACTATTATCAAACTACTGTACAAACGCCACTATTTCCAAGAAAAGAGCAGAAAAAGGTTTGTAAATCCATCTTGGCAGGAGAATTGAGTCATAGGCACTATGACTTAAGAAGATTTTATGGCAAGTATACAATTCATTTAGCATAAGGCCTATTTTGATCTTCACCCTCCTCTCTTCACATCTCAAAATCAACTATGACTAAGAATTATTAAATCATTGGGTTACTAATAGTTTTCAATTTGTTGCTTTCACAATCACGGTCCACCACAGATATTCTCAACTTCATCACTTATTGTTTTGCAAAGCTAGAGTGATTTTTATATCACTGAATACCTGATAGATATTCAGATATTACATGTCCAGGAATGTAGTGTATGTTGTACAAAATCAACAGAAGCATGTGAAACCTAATAAAGAAATAAACACCTGGCAATACAAGTTCAGTTATTGACAAAGTTACCAAGATATGATTGAAGCCTGTATTACTGAACATTAAAAACTTACCTAAAAAGTTGGGATATAGATGATCAATGTTATCCACAACATAATTACATTTGGGACATCTGTTGTTATCTTCCAGGCTTTGATGAATACATTTGTAACTGTTCAAGAAAAGTAACAGAACAGTGAAAAATACTACAGAAATTTATTAAGATGTTCTTTTAAATACGATACATTACATTCTGTTTGTTAGTTGAGGAATTGGAGCTGTGGTACCAAGTGGTTGAATATTAAAGATAGATCAAATCAGTGAAGCATCTTCAAATTCTGGGCAATTTTTTTCCCCAACTAATATTGCCTTGTTGCCAAAAGCAACAAAATATTGGCTGTTAATAGGCAGTTTTAAAATACAATCGCCTGTAACCCAGATTTATCATCTTCAAAGATATTTCATAACATACAAAAGTGGAGAAAGAATTGTATGCATCCAAACTTTCGATGAGACACATCACTTCAAAAAAAAAAGAAGCTTGTAAGAGTAAGAACTTTGAAAACCACTGATTGATTTGAAGAATTCTTATAAGAATCTGATGCATGTGTTCTGTCCTGTTTCATTCACCAAATTGTTTTCATATATTTTAATAGCTATTTGTTTAAAGCTGTATCAGTGCTACCATTTAGAAATAGAAAATGTTTTGTTATTCCAGGTTATCTCCTATGAAGATATTGAGTTAGAAAGATGCATTTAACAAAATAACTTTAGTTCACACATTTTCATTTTATAACTAAATCTCTCTTGCTAAACAGTTTTATCAAGCAACCTTACCAGAAACTGTGTCCACATTTGGTCATGTAAGCTTCTTCAATCATATCAAAGCAGATGGGGCTTGAAAGAGAAAGAAAATCATATAAATATCGAAGGAATCTTTTAAACATACATAGTTTTCTTTTAGTGGTAAAGAGGTAGAGAGAAGAGAATGAACCCAATAGTTGATACAACTCTTGTTATACACCATCAGCATTGAGACACCTCTGTTAATCTCTTATTAATAGAAAGCCCAGAGGCCAAAAGTTAGACATTTATATGACTTAAAATCTAAAGAAAAATCTAGAAAAATAGGCTGAGACATAAAAAATGTGATACAAAAGACACATTACAAGTTACTTCTTTATGTATATGTATATTATCTCAGGTACTACTTAAATTTAAATAAGAAAATGGCTAAAAATGAGGAAATAGATGCTTTTTTTAAAGTACTTAAATTATTTAAATTTAATTTTAATATAAATTACTTAAATTATGGCAGAAAACATATCCAAACAAGATACTTCTTTTGCATAACAATGATGGCACTACATGATATTTTTCCTTTCATAATAAGGGATTCAAGTATCAATATTTTAAAATCTGAAAAGGGAATAGCAGTTTTTTTCTAAGTGTACAAATTGTTAAAATATTGCAGTTAAAAAAAACCTGAATTCTCATAAGGTTCATACTCCAGATGGTATTTCTAGTCAAAGCAATATTCAACAAAAACAGAATCTAATATAATAGCATGGACCACTTTCTCCTGTAGTACAGAAACAGCAAAAATACCCACCTAGAGAAATATAAACACATTTTTCTTTAAATTTTTTGCCAAACATCTTAGTTTGCTTAGTTTCAACAACTTAAACATGTGTTTTTAAATATCCAGAAACACTTTCAGCCAGTCCTCTATGACCAAGGATCAAGACGAAACTCTGTGTGTGTGTGTGTGTGTGTAACCGACATTGGGGGGACGGGACGGGTGCATAAATCCGAATGTCTGTTAAATCTCAACTGAAAACACTTGGGTCAAGTGATATGATTTGAATAATGGCACAAATCATATAAATCGAACTGTTAATTTACTACTTAGATAAAAGTTTATATAATAGATCTATTTTAGATCTTAAAACTATATAAAATACATTAGTGTGAAATATATTCCATATAAAATACATTAGCAGCATTCTATCATAATGTCATTTGATTACAAGTATAAACATGCTGGAGCAACTTTTCTAATAGCTTAATCTTGTTGTGCCTTTCTATTTTGATCTTTGCTTAGATCTAAGATTTTATTAGTCTTCTGAATCTTGCTTTGATATTCAGATTTTTGTCCTGATTTCTAAATCAGAATTATCTATACCGGTACTTGACTGCGAGTGCTCTGACTTTACTATGAATTTAGAGGTCAACATCTCATGTCTTGCTCTTTGAAACTGACCAGATAATTGCAGGCATTTTAATTTGGAGGCTTTTTCATGTTTCTAAATTAATTTTAAAGAAAAAAAGAAAGAATGTGATGGAATTTAGGTCCAAATCACAACAGCCAGATAGAAATTGAGAAATATTTGGAGATACAAAATCAACAGAAGACTTTTATCTGAAATGTTCCTCCAATCACTCTGGGAGTGCAATATACATTTTTAAATATTGTATTGGCATTTGATAGTTACTTTGCTACCTCAGTCTGCCAACAAAAAAGGGATTGGAAAATTGTAAAGTCTCGAATTCACTAATTCAGCTTACAGTGTTTGAGAAGGTAGTAGTTTTATAATTCCAGACATACCTGAATCATATTGATCATTTGAATCCATCTAAATTGGGCTTCTGGACAAGATATGAGAGTAAGACTATTATGGCTGACCTACAACACAAATGCCTCTACTGGTTATTCTGAATCTCTTGGAAAAGATTCAGTACTTTTGACCAGGCATTTGCCTGGACTATGATATTTTTGCAATGGTTAAGATCATTTTTGGCAGGTGGCATTCAGCATGTCATGCTAGGGATTGCAGTTCAATAAATAATTTTTTTCTTTATTCTGTAACAGAGTTCCATCTTGTCCCTGTGACATTTAATACTTCCATGAAACTACTGGTGATAAGAACCTAGAAGTATGGAGTAAGATGCCAGCAATGTATTTAAAATACATTGCTGTCCTTTGTCATCTAGCTCCAAATAACTAATTCATTCTTTTAACTGTTGCTTGCATTTAGTAATAAATTAGATGAAATATAAATCCACAGGAGATGGAAGTGATGAGTCTGTTGTTAACTTCTAGATAGGTTCTATGAATTGCACCCAAAGCTTTCAGATGTCCCATGTTGCCCCAAAGCTTACACCCCTTTTTAAAGATCTAAAGTGATTTAATTTCACATAAGGTCATGGAACTACCAGCTCACTATGCACTTAAGCAAGCTTTAAAGTTAACAAATAGACCGGTAGGTAGCACCTATACTTGGACAACGAACCTATCAGCCCTTTGAGGTAGACCATATCATGAAAGATCCTCTATAGCTGGGGTCCCCAATCTTTTGGAAATCAGGGACCACAAAGGTCATAATTTTAAATCCCGCAGACCACCAATATGAATTTTTTTAAAAAGATAAATATATTTGTAAAATAATGATCAGAGAACTTCCATTTTATTAATATGAAATGCCTTGGAGTCTGATCAGGGATGATATTTGAAACACTGACACCTATTTAATATAACAAAATTATAAATGTTTATTTAATTATAGCAAAATCATGAATGCTTATAACAAAATATTTAAAGGTTGTTTAATTGTAACAAAATTATTAAAGTTAATGTAATTATTATAAAATAATTGAAGCTTATATAAATGTTACACATTTTTAGTATGACATTTGTTCCTGCTTGTTTGGAATAAGTATATGGATTTTTGGCTCCAATGACAAAACTGCGACACGGAGAGTCATTTTTATTTCAAGCCGAGACCGGTACCAACTTTTAATTGCCGTGACAGCTGAAAATGAACGTTGGACTTACCTGAATGTTTGTTCTATGTGCGCTGCGGGAGAGTCCAAACATGGGTTTTCTCTTCATTTGATTGGCCAATACTGAGTTGCAATTTCTTTGGACACACCTCCTCCTCCGGCTGATCGTCAGTTTTTTCAACGAATAGCTGGATCTAGAGAAGATGTAGCCAGTACAAGAACCTCAACCACTCCTGGACTCCGGACCACAGTCAAGCCAGGGTGGGATTGGACTCTCCCGCAGCGCACATAAAATGAATGTTCAGATAAGTCCAACATTCATTTTCCTGTGCACTGCTTGGAGAGTCCAAGCATGGGATATACTCAAGCTAAATTGTCATAGGGTGGGAAACAGATTGGTCCAGGGTCCTCTCAGCCGGAATGACCCATTGCAGTACTCGTCTCCCAAAGGCTGCCTCCACTGAAGCAAACATATCCAGCTTGCAGTTTCATACAAACGGCGAAGGTGAAGCCCAGGTGGCCGCTCTGGAGATTTCCAAAATCGAAGCTTGTGTCGCCCAGGCCGCTGTAGTGGCCGCACTTCTGGTGGAATGTGCAGATATGGCCGGAGCCAGCTGGGCCTGGTGTTCATAAGCCATCGCTATACACGCCTTCAGCCAACGGCCGATGGTGGAAGAAGGTACCTTCTTGCCCATAGACATAGGTTGGAAAAAGACGAACAGCGCTTCCGAACGTCTGAAATGGGCCATACATTTAAGGTATCTACGCAGACTCCTGCATACATCCAGAGTATGCCAAAGTCATTCCCTTGGATGTGTGGGATTAGGACAGAAGTCTGGAAAAATTATCTCCTGCATCATGTGAAACAATGTATTAACTTTTGGGACAAATGTGGGGTCCAAACAGAGGACCACCCTGTCCTGATGAAAAATGCACAGGTTCTGTTGCACAGAGAGGGCAGCTAACTCCGAAATTCTGCATGCCAATGTAATCGCCACCAGAAACGCCACTTTGAAAGTCAAAATCTTGATACTAGTAGTCCGTAAGGGCTCAAACAGTGAAGACGTGAGCGCCTGCAAGACCACCGACAGGTCCCATGTAGGGTATCTATGTACAGTCAGAGGTGCCAAATTGGACACCCCTCTCAAGAAATTACGCACCCTCAGGTATTGTGAAAGCGGAAGTGGCCCTTCCCCTGGTAGTACTGTGGCCAATGCTGCCACCTGTTGCCTCAGGATACTTGCTGATAGCTCTTTGACAAGGCCTGCTTGCAGGAAATCGAAGACCTGTGGCACTGACGCTGCAGCCGGAGTAAAGTTCTGCACCTCGCACCAGCGACGAAAGGACACATTTCATGTCCAGCATTATAAATTCTAATTGTAGAAGGTCTTCTGGACACTAACATAGTCGTAATCACCTCGCCCGAGTAGTCCTTAGCAAGGACTACTACTACCGTTCAAGAGCCAAACAGCCAACTGGAGCCACTGCAGGTCCGGATGTTGCATAGCCCTTGGCGAAAGGAGAGCTTGTGGCATGGTATTATCCATGGACAGGAAACAGATAAGAGTCATTAGGTCCGCAAGCCTCGGACGTCGCAGCCAGTGAGGTGCTACCAGGATCACCTTTGCCTCTTCTTCCATGATCTTCCTGTTTACCCTTGGTATGAGGGGTGTCGGAGGAAAGGTGTACAACAGTTCGGGGGGCCACTGGCAGCGGAGAGCATTGATTCCTTGGGCTGCCGGAGTATAGTACCAGGAGAAGAACCTCGGGAGTTGGATATTCTGAGGGCTGGCGAACAGGCCTATCATTGGATGTCCGAATCGCTCCGCAATTTGCAGGAATAGATCCAGATGCAGCTGCCACTCAGACTGGTCGATCATTGTTCTGCTCAGCCAGTCCACCTGGGTGTTGGATGTCCCTGAAATGTGATCCGCCCAGTGACCGCAGGTGAGTCTCTGCCCAGGTACACAAGTCCTATGCCTCTCGCAGCAATATCTTGGAATGAGTGCCCCCTTGTCTGTTGACATGTGCCTTCGTGGTTACATTGCCTATTAACAAGAGGACGTGTTGACCCCTCAAGTCCGATTGAAATTGGCGGAGCGCCAGATGGGCAGGCCTCAACTCTAGCCAATTTATGTTGTTGAGAAGGTCCTGCAGCGACCAACGACCTTGAGCCACCTTGGTGTTCAGATGGGCCCCCCAACCGAATAAGCTGGCATCCAACGTCAGAACTAGTTATTTTGGTTCTCGAAAGAGGGTGCGTTCCTCCATGGCCAGTGACACCCACCCGTCTAGTGACCAAAGAACATGCTTTGGGACCCTGACTCTGGACAGAGAACTGCTGAGACCTGCTCTCTGGCTTGGTAGTAGCAGCCATTGTAATGGCCTCGAATGCAACTGTGCCCATGGAACTATGGCCAGGCATGATATCATCTTGCCTAACAACTGGGAAAGCAGCAGGAAGGGAACTAGCTCTAAGGACTGCACTTGCCGCACCATCTCCCTTATGCTGGTCCTGCGATCCTTAGACAGGAACACCAGTAATGACATGGTGTCGATCACAGCCCCTAGATGGGTCAGCCTGTTGGAAGGCACACACTGGCTTTTTTTCCAGTTCACTGTGAATCCATGCTCCTGAAGAGTCCGGACAGTGATCTGAAGATCCCGCTCTACCTGTTCCAAGGATGACACCTGGATCAACACATCGTCCAGGTAACATTGTAGCAGAATGGGCAAGGATCTAAGATGTTCTGCCATCCCGTCCAGCAACTTGGTGAATGTTCTCGGGGCCGAGGACAAGCCAAAGGGAAGGGCCCTGTACTGCCAATGGTGCCCCGCATATGCGAACCTGAGGAATCTTCTTTGAGATGATCTGATGGGTAATGGATTACCTATTGATGCTAGGTAATCTCCCTGTCTGATACAACCCAGGATAGACTGTAGGAACTGCATCTTGAACCTTTTGTAAGGTATGTGCACATTGAGATCCTTCAGATTCAATATGGCCCTTTGACACACACACACACACCCGAACTTTAGGGGACCAGGAAGAGGATGGAGTAAAATCCCAGACCTCTCTGACCTACCGGTACCCTCTCCATGGCCCTGATGTCCTGTAGGTGCTGAATCTCAGCCCCTATTATAGCCCTCTTGGTGGCATTCCTGGGGGTTGGGCATTGAACGAAACGACCAGGGGACCCGATGTAAATTCGAGGGTGAGCCCGAGCCTCACCGTTTGAAGTGCCCAAGCATCCATGGTTGTGTCCTGCCATTGATCCGCAAATTCCTGTAACCTGCCACCGATCGGGGTACTAGACCCCAAGTCACTTTGTACGGCGAAAAGGCCAGTTACTGGAGCCCCTGAAGGGCCTCCTACCCTGTGACTAGCGAGATCGATCCCGAAAGAACGACTTGTCCTGTGCTCTATCTGAGGCTGGGAAGTACTGCCTCTGATATTGATGAGCGGGGAACCCCGCCTCTGAGGATCAAAAGGACTACCTCCGGTAAAATGAAGAGGAAAACCTTCTCTCTGACCTTCTGTACCCATGAGGCAACATTTTATGTTTGTCCTTCCCTTCCACTAGGACAGGGTCCAGAACCTCACCAAAAAGCTGGCGTCCCTTATAGGGCGCAAAAGCCAACCTCCATTTGGATTTAATGTCGGCCTGCCATTGGCAAAGCCACAGTGGGTGTCTGGAAGTCACATTTGAAACTAAAGCCCTAGATGCAAACCTTGCAGCATTAATGGTTGCATCTGCTGAATACTCAGCTGCCACTATCAGCTTGCGGATATCCTGTTGCAAGCGAACATACTCTGGAGAAGCCCTAGCCTGCATCTACCTCAATCACATCAGGGAGGTTCGGGAAAAGAATGATGCGGCTGTGTATGATCTGATCACCCACGCCGCTGCCTGGTGTGTCTTGTGGGCCAAAATCTCAGCCTTCCTGTCCTCGGCTTTTAGTCCTTCTGCTTTATCTGAAGGTAGGACAGCCGAAGATGCTAACCCAGCTAAGGGAGCATTCACTGATGGAACTTGTAGCAAATCCTCCAACTCTTGCTCACTTGAATACAACTTCTTATCCATATCACTGGGATTGGGAAGAGACCCAGACTGACCCCATTGCTTAGTAATCGCATCTATGAAATACTTAGGTGACGGAATCACCTCCTGATGTAACCTGTTCCGAAAACAGATTAGCGCAAGGATCCTGGGTTCCAATGGGAGCACCTTCAGTGGACCTTGTCCTATCGAGGTTAGCTTTGCTTTAGCTTTAAATAATAAGGTGCTAAACAAGGTTGGCTTAAAGAGACCCGAATATGAGGGTTTATCTGGGCATTTCCCCTCATATTCAGAAAAATCAAATTCTTCCACTTTCCTTTCCTCCTCAGGTGAAACCTCACTATGTCCCGATGGAGATGTGGGATGAGTGTCCCTAAAATAACCTCTGGTAGGGGTATGGGTCTGGACCCCTGATCTAGGAGCCCAGGAAACCCCTTTGGGCAAGGGCTGCCTCAATGCCCTGCACAATGGTCTGAGTAATAGTATTAATTAAATCCAGACAGGACTGGGCCTGGATTTTCCTGAGGCCGGAGGCCCGCTGCTGTGGGTGTGAAAGTAGCCGATGGAATAGAAGGCCTAACTCCAGACCCAGAAAACTGGTGTGAAACCATGAAGCTACAAATATACATTTCCTGTGGTACTAAATTAACAAGTTATTATCTAGTTTAAAATGAAATTTAATCTGAAACAAAATGAGAAAAGTAGTTATATCCTAAACAATGGCTTTATTTAAATGTATTGTGACTGGGAAATTAATACACCTTCAAAGAAGTAGAAAGGAATCATTAATCAAAACCAGAAAACTTTTCCTTAAGATTGATATCTTTGCCTAAGAACTTTTAACTTTAAGGAAGAGCTTGAAGAAGTTAAAAATAACTGATTGCTTTAACGTCTCTTCTACATAAGTTTGTAGAAAACATTACTAAATGTAATTAAACACACTGAACACATAAAATAACAATTCTTAAAGAGTAAACTTTTTTCTGCAAAACAAGTTATATTTGTTTTAAAATTCTTTGCTAAGATGCAAGCATGTGAATATGGGGCTCTTCTTCTTTCTAGATCTGAAGGATTCACTTCTTTCTAGATTCTGAAGGATTCACATACCAAAGACCCCTGAGTAAAATTAACCATCTCAGAAGCACAGAGATTATCTTATGTTTAGATACTGTCTAAATGTCACTGGAGGATGGCAGCTATGTTAGTCTGAAACTAGTTTCTAAAGGTTATGCCTTTAAAAAATGTGTTAGTTGGAAAAGGTGCTGCCAGATTCTTTCTGATAGTCTGAAGAACAGTAACCATATATACAGGGTCTTTGAAAACCCACATTCTTAACATGTTAAAGGCAAGAAATAAGGCAGCCAATAATTTGGATGACAAAAATTGTTTAGAACAATAAGCAAAGGGTTACAGAATAGGTCTTCTAGTCCAGTCATCTACTCAAGCAGGAGACCCTATGCCATTCCAGACAAATGGCTGTCCAATCTCTTCTTTAAAACCTCCAGTGATGGAGCATCACAACTTCTGGAGGCAAGCTGGTTATCTGATTAATAGTAGATCCAAATTAGAGGAACAGGAACTAAGGTGAAATGCAAGTAAGGATAAAGACTTTCACACTAGAGCAAAATATCTTAAACCTTGTACAATTGATAGTGTCTGATCTGGTAATGGCTAATCAGAAAAAAGAAATTAGGTTTATGGTAAATGCAGATGACAGTACAGCTACTACGGTATGTAAATGTTTTATTTTGTAGACCATTGCAAAATAAACCTATAATAAATTTTGTAACATTCCATGATTCAACATTAATATTGTTGACAGCTTTGGTTACACAACTTCCAAAATACAATGTTGAAATAGATCCAGAAAGGGCCAACTTAGTTGTTTAGACCTAGGTGGAGCAACTATGCAAGGAAAAAACTAAATGGGCAAAATAAAAGGCTCAGTACATAGTGTAGATACACAGAATCATGCATGTTGAAGAGAAATTGAATAATCCCCAGAAGGCAGTAAGCATGTTTGCTGATTTGGGGACATAAATTAAAATTATTCTATGAATTAAAAGACGTTTAAAAATAATGTATCAAATTTATATTGTCCAACTTACAGATACTGAAAAGACAGAAGTTTGAGACAGATTCCTTGCACAAGCATCTTCTGTAAGAAATATGGATTTTGTCTGGGGTAGTTAAAGAAGTCCTATTGACTGGTTCTGCTGGAATAGTGCTCCAAGATAAACACACTGAATTAATTGGTGAAGCCCTATGAACCCACATGATTCTATGCTGACTTCACAAAAGAGAACCGAAAATTGAAATGCCCCAAAACATACTTTTTCTTCCTGTCACTCAGGAATCAAAACAGAATCCTGCAGAATCCTGGTTGATTTGTAATAATCTGATTTTAGGCAAATGCAGGACAGCTGAAACCTCACCATCTCCATTTTCTGAGGAGGAGCCTGCAGAATGGCTGCAGTAGTAAGCCCCCTTTAGCTCACAGAACTTATTCTTAAATCGTGGGCGTGCACGTGTGTGAGAGAAAATCACAAGCTGCCAAATCCATAGCTTAAATCTTACATCAGCCATGAGTTCGCCGAGTGGCCATTCCCTTCTCTCTTCCATGCCCAATGCTTCGATGCGGTCGCAGTTCCCAGGCACTTAAGATGAGCTATCGCTCCTCCTACCATGCCAGCAACACTCCTGAGCTATAAGGCACAACCGTAGGGCGGCATTATGAACCAGGGGGGGGAGTGTTGCACTTGGAAGAGCAACGTTGAGAGATGCCTAGATCTACACCAACGCCAGCCTAACTCTAACCCCACGACACCCACACCCACCCACCCACGGGAGTAGCAGCACCTTCCCCATCCGTCCAGCGCCACTCACCAGACGAAATCGTTGCTTTTGTCCTCGTAGGAATTCAGAAGGCCGTTGCAAAGCGGAGTCAGAAGCGGCCTCTTCCTGGTGCTGCTGCCGGCTGCGCCACTGCCACTCCCGACTCGGGTCCCTGCCAAGCGAGAAAGGCCCCCGCCGCAGGAGGATCCGGACACGGCGGCCGCCACCAACACGGGTCGCGAGGGGACCGCTGAAGAGCCGGTCGCCATCGCGGTGCCCGTCGCCACTGGGGTGCTCAAGCAGGCCGAGGTGGTGACCGAGGAGGTCGAGGAGGAACCCGGAGGGGCCGCAGCACCCGGCCCGGCGGGAGGGTGCTGCGGCGATGGCCTGCTTCCGGACATTGCCGAGGACTGTCTGGGCCAGTTACGGCGGCGAAGACGGGCCTTTCCTCCTCGCGAGTCAATGCATCGGCTCCCCCCGCAACACCGACCAACTGCGGGCACAGAGGAACAATAAAGCTTCTACGGAGAAAATAAAAACTCTCACTGTCGTCCCGCCTCAGGAAGCCAGTACGTCGCATCTGATTGGTTGCGGGACACACGCTGCATCGCCTCCTCCCATTCGAAGGCAAAAGGGGCGGGGAAATGCCTCCCGCTTGTCGAAACTTACCGACAGACATCCTGCACTCCAGAGGCGGGGCTAAAATGACGCATGCGCCGCTGAAGAACTTCCTCGCGCTCTCTATGGGGTTGCGCGAGGCAAGCTAGAGGGTTTTACATTATGAGACAAACTGTCAAGTCGATGCTCTTAGGGGGGGTCGCCTTCCTTGCACAACAACGACTTGCGAGGAAGGACGAACTCTCAACGGCACACTCCTCCATTTCCAAAGCCCCAGTCTTTCCTAGGCTCAGTTTGCCTGGCCTTCGGACACTAGATGCCTAGAATTTCCCGTTGGGGTTAGCCTTTAGTGCTGTGGTCGCGTTCAAACATTGCCATAATTACACGGAGAAGGGCATCGTTCCTGAGAGTCCCCCCCTCATAAAATGCCTTTTGAGACTCCTAAACAAGTTGACCTTTTCCCTTTGGAATTCAATTATATTTTTGCACATCCATTGCCAGAGCACCTGTCTCAACAAGAGACTGTTATTATCAGATTGGGCAGGTTTTACAGTTTCAGTAGGCAAGAGCCCTTGACACGACATTGTCTGCTAGTTATATGTTTGCCCTTTCTTGCAACAGCTGAAACCTTTGGTTCTAGCACTGCTTTCCTCACTGATGGTGAGGCATCTTTGCCTTCAGAGTCACCAGCTTCTTACAGCCAGATACCTTTGGAATAATTCAGAGGCTGTGAGCGTGAATAATGAAGGGTTTGTTAGCGCTTGTATGGAAAGGTATGTATATGTGGCCCAAAACTCAAAGATAAAATTTGCAGGGCTCTTGGTGGAGAATAAGACACGGACAAACTTTTCAGAAGGAAGGGTTCTCACAATGTCAAAACCTGTTCAGTCTGTTGCATTCCCTCCTGAGGAGAACCAGTCCTGTGATCCAAAGATTAAAGGATTGTGATGTTGAAACAGCAACGGTTCCTCTACAACAATATTCACACTGTTGGGGTACTTGAATTGAAGGATCCAGTGATTGGCAGTTGACAGCCAATTGTGGTCAGCTTGACTTCAGCTGCTCAAGTGTATCATGTCAGGCCACCAGTGTTCTTAGTGAAACGTGGCAGAGGAGCTTGTTACATTCTGTTGCCGTTCTCTGGATTAAGATTTACTGCAGCATTTGTTTCCCCCCCCTAAAAGTTAACTTTGGACCCCTCAGCTTTCTTGAACTCTCGAAAAGAACCATCCCGAAGCTTCTCCAGCACCACTCTTGAGACTGCTTCTCCTTTTCCATTTCTCTCCCTTTTTTGGATCTTTATGTTGTTTTAGTTCATTCTTCCCGGCAGCTGCCTTTGTTTCTGCTTCCTGGTTCTTGTTGCTTCTCTTACCATTAAGACTTTTTATTCCTAATATTTATGTCATCATGCCATGTCCTATACTCTGAAACAAGAGAGAATAGGTCTTGATTCTCCCTCCACACCTTCTGAACTCTAGTCTCAAGCTACCCCATGCATTGGAGGAAGAATGTTTGCGGGGTCCTTATCACCCAATAAGCTGATGGAGGGAGGATGCTGGAACTCATAGAAACTCCTCTATCGCTTGGCAGGGGTAGCAATGGGAAAGGTGTGTTAACTAGGTCTCACTGGGTGACAACATCTAAGTGAGGGGATCCGGAGGCACCCACTTCATCTGGCTTGGTCATATGGGCATGTACCCACGGAGAGAGGCCTTCTTGCAAATATCCTGGCTCTATGGTACTCGCGGCTTGAAAAGTGACAAACCGGCACTTTGTATTAAACCTGAGGAAAAAAACCTGAAAGTCCATGCAGCATGATAGCCAAAAGAAGATTAGCTGTACAGCCCGTTAATGAGTCCAATGGCGAAGGGACCAAATTGTGACGGACAGTGAACAAACGCTCTCAGTCTACAAATGGGCAAAGTCGATGCAGGAGATGGCTCTGTGCAAAGCCAGCTAGCCGCAGCTACCAGGAGGAAGGCTGCTCCTGGCATGGAGATGATGTGCTCCATTTCACGTGGGGGGAGCAGAGTCTGGTTTCTTCCCTTACAGACAAAGTGGCAAGGGGCTCATGCATCTCTCTAGCTGGGGAGATCACTGGGAAGAAAAGCAAGCAAAGCTTCCCATCCTTGACATGTGCCGCAATGTGGCTTGATGGCTTGGCAGTGCTGAACCTGCTTTGGGCTACCTATGCAAGGCCAAATCCCATTCTGGGGGTCCGCCCCAGGTACCTTATGTATACAGCTGTTTTCTGGTAAGAGCCTGGTTTGCTACTGAGTTTGATCAAAGAAGCAATTGGCACAATTGCTTCTGAATAGTAAATTTGTTTAGGCGGCTCCTTCGTTTGATTGTAAAATTGTTATTGAAAGTAAATAAATCTGATGTGGTAAATCTGATACGTTTATGTGTCTCTCTCGGTGTGTTTTTCGCCAAGTATCAGGCGATGGCACAGGGGTCAGATAAATGGCTCTTTGGGAAATCAAAGACAACAAACACAGCAATTAATGAGGAGATTTCAGGCTTTATTAAGTACCTGTAGAAGGCAAATTAAATAGAAGAAAATATCAAGTCTTAGAAGGTATTTCCCTTCTCATCCAAGAAGCTTCTTCAGCGCTGACTGGATGGTGGGAATGGAAGGATTGATATTCTTTGCAGGTAGCTGGTCATTTGCATTCTTTTAGAGAGCTGTTGAGACCACTTGAACTGGTCCTCAGGTTCACCTGAGTAGTGCAAATGGGTGTGGAGCCTTTTTGGAACTGCTGAAAGGGTTCCTGTCATCTGCAATTTTTCTGGAAATCCAGAAAAGTCCAATAATCTCTCTTTGGGTGCTGGGGACCCCATTTCAAGCAATGGTGACACTCTGAGGCCCTGGGTGTATAGCCCAGACCGTGGACCAGTCCATGGTCCATAAGTGTCTGACGGGCATGGAAGCCTTGAGACGTTTCCCAATAAGGCACCCCTTCCCTTCCACATCGGCTGCATTGTTATGCTAGCAATGCTGGAGTCAGGGGAGCACTCCTGATTTTGGTTGATTCCTTTCCACTTTCAAAGCTTTCCTTTGTCTGTGCTCTATCGTTGTCTATTCGTTCTTGGCATTTTGACATAAATCATGCTTGTTGTTTGGCCCTTCTTTCCTTCTCTTCCTCCATACCAATCTCTCCTTTCCTTTTTCCTTCCACTCTCTTTTCTCCTCCATCAATTGTTGATGACAAGCGTTCATTGGTTATGGAGCTCATGTTGTAATACCACAGTCCCATTAGGAAAACAGTATGCCACTCATTCCAAAAAGGCCCAAGAAGTTTTGGGAAACCAAAACAATACATACCGTATTTTTTAGCGTAAAGACGCACCTGAGTATAAGACGCACCTTAATTTGGGGGGAGTAAATAGGGGGGGGGAAATCTGCCTACCAGGTATTCATCTGGCTAGCATCCTTAGTCTGGTCAGCTTCAGCACATTATTTTATCCCCTGGTTAAGACTGAAAAAAAGCTTCTAAAGTACAGCTCATAGAGAGAAGCAATGAAAAAAGCCTGTAAAGACTTTCGGGCTGGAAAAAAAAAGCTTCTTCGGAGGGAGTAGCAGTGAAAAAAGCCTGCAAAAATCACTTCACTCTTTACTCGCCTTGTTAGGTCTGAAAAAAAGCTACATTCGGAGTACGCATCCAAATTATCAGCCTCTTTTAGGGGTGGGAGTGCGTCTTATACTCTGAAAAATACGGTAAACCCTATGAGGAATGATTAAAAGAGCAGAGTAGGTTTGGTTCTAGAGAAAAGACAACAGAGATTGGCAGTGTTCAACCACTATGAATAAGCACTTGAATTGGCATTCTCAGACATTTTCCTTAGAATTGAGGGGGGTGGTATTGTGGTGTTTGCCCCAGTTGCTGGCTGGAAGGGAAGTGTGGGGCAGGCAGAAGTGAAGAAACTGTTTACTTAACAAACGACTGTGATTTTCTCCGGGCCAAATTCTTCCAGTACTAAAGCCCATTCTGTTCCTCGCCCACCAGGCCATTCCTGGATCTTCCTTATCACCCGTTGCCTTGAGTGTACTTGTGTGTGAGAGTGAGTGTGAATTAAGGCTAAGGGAAATGCTAACAGCAGCCAACAGCTGTGTGGGTAAACGCTGTAATTAAAGCATTCATTAACTCCCGGTGAAAGTTGGGGGGGGGGGAGAGAGAAGCATCATTACCGTGGGCAGCTACAAAAGTCGCAATGATGGATGTCTTGCTCAGGGGATAGTAGCAAGGCCATAATTCAGTATTACATCCAGGTGCTCCGGGGAGATCGTAAGGGGGGATCTTTCCTCCTGGTTAGCTTTGGACACCTAACTGAACACTAAATTGGGAAGAAGAAAATAATACTCCTGTAGGCAGGAGAGGGAGTCCTGGCTTTGGATACAGCAGCTCAGCCCAGTGCAATTTGGGACCATCAATCTGGGCAGAGTTTGTAGAAGCCATTACTTCTCACATAATTGGCTAATTCTGCTTTGTCAGCAGGGTGGCACCGGCTTTCGAAATTCAATCGCAGAATTGGGCAGGCGCAAATTATGGCCGGGATAAGTGTGCCACCTAGTCATCTTGTTAGCAGCAGGATTGTCTTTTAATCTTGCTTTTCCCCTGCAAAGAGGGAAAGAAAATGCATTCGATTTGCAACCATTTTGAAAGAGTGCCACTTGACAGCTCGGTCTGAACGGAGCGATTGTTCCAACACCTGATTAAAAGGAGAGGCAGGCTGACAGATGGAAGTCTTGACATAGAACTATTTTTGGCTCCCGTATAAAACAGGGGAAGGAGCATGTCTTGAACAGGAGAGAGAGCTAGATTCGAATCCTTTTATACCACCAGAAGAGAATATTTGTAGCTCCGGGGTTCAACGGTGGAGTCCTTGGTGCTCTTAGAACTTGGTTGTTTTCTTGCAGATGTTTCGCTACCCAACTAGATAACATCATCAGTGTTAAGAAAGGAGTGGGATTTGTTTTCTGTTTATATACAGTAGATCGCCCACTGTCAGTATTGGCCAGAGTGTTGTTTTCTTCTTGGGAATTCCTTGATTGGCAATTGTTCACTGTTTGATTGTTGGTCTGGTATTACTCATGGTAGTTAATGCCTGCGTACCTGGGAGTTGATTGCTGGCTGGGAGGTATTTAGGTCTTTTGGTTCCCTTTTTAGCTCCTTGATTTCTCTATTGAATGGCATGTAAATGTTGTTTAACTCTATGTGCCCATTGATGGCTAATTTGTCTGAATACCAAACTTCTAAGGAATACTCTAGCGTTTTTCGACTTCACTTGGTCTAGGATACTGACAGGGCAAGCCACTGTATATAAACAGATTAAACTCCACTCTTGTCTAGCATGGAAGACATTACCTAGTTGGGTAATGAAACATCTGCAAGAAAACAACCAAATTCAGGGAGCACTAAGAGCACAGATTCTTTCATTTGACCATGCAACCTTGCAAGAGATCCATTTCTTGGATCTCTTGTAAGGTTGCTATAGAAATAAAAATAGGGTCTTTTGGTCTCTTACAGCAGGGTTTCCCAACCTTGGCAACCTTAAGACGTGTGGACTTCAACATGGCAACCTTAAGATGCGTGGACTTCACCATGACTGGCTGGGGAATTCTGGGAGTTGAAGTCCACGCATCTTAAGATTGCCAAGGTTGAAGAACTCCGTCTTAGAGAGAAGGTAGATAATTGCAATAAATAGTGAAATAAATTATTCCAATGTATTGAAGGGGGCAGCCTCTTTGATGACCCTACCCCTGATGAAATGATAGTCAACTCTTCGGTTGCATAGCCTTCAATGATAATACAGTGGGCAGGTCTTTTGATTCCGGAATGGGACTGTTTGTCTTGTACTCTTGGCCTCTTCTTGTTCTTCGCCACTGTTTCTCCCTCGGGCGATTCTCCGCTGACATTTCTCGTGTGCCATCCCACACGCTCCGGTGTAGCCCATTCACCGAAAGAGGTTTGGTCTTGGCTTTTTCACACACACCACCAGGACAGTTAGCCCCCAACCAATCAGCTAGAAGGGGTGGAAGGGAGGAGAGAGGCATAAAAGAATTTGCCAAAATGCCTCCCTCCCTCCCTCTCTCTCCCCCCCCCTCTCCTCACGGAGAATCACCCGAGGGACGAATGGTGGCGGAGAACAAGGGTATGAGGGGGCGGCCAAGAGTATGAGACGAACAGTCCTAAACCCTTTGAT
>JANHFT010003293.1:427793-456176 GCA_032467955.1 Pseudoxenodon macrops | reverse complement strand
TGAGTTTAGTCGCTCGGCCGGCGCGAAGAACAGGGAGGGGAGGCGGCGGCGACGGGACATCGAGTCCCACGCTCGCCACCTCCTGCATCCCGAAAAGAATAAGGCCCCCCCGATAATAAGGCCAAGGCCACATTTCGGGGTTCAAAAGAAAATAAGACCCTGTCTTATTTTCGGGGAAACACGGTACATTTTAAAGATTTCACACTTCAGTGGCATATCTTGGTCTTCCCTTAAGAACCACAATCATTTTTTTAAATAACAAAAACAAAATACACTGTCTTCTATCCTCTGGCCAGAAAATAAATTCATATCTTTTCTGTCTTTATGCCGTTTTTTGCTATCAGCGATATAACCTTACAGTGTGATATTCCATTCATGTACCTTTATGTTTTGCTATTGTTTTGTATAGCTAAGAAGCATAGCTAATAATTATGTGCTTTTTTCAAAACAGGTAGTGCTACTGCAGTGTTGAAAGAATGGACGGTAACTGGCAAGAAAAAGGTTAGTCTTGGTTTGGATTTGAGCTTGCTTTGATATTTTACTGAATTATAATGAAGCTGTTGATATTCCAGATACTTCAGTTCCTCATTCTTAGATCCTCCCTCCTCCACCAAGGATGTAGAGTTGACATCCCCAGTAAACTATTTATAAGTTCCAAAGCACCTATAGGACCTTCACTTAGAATCTTGAGGCGCCATACCCATTTTTCCTTTAATACTTTTTAAAAAAACGAATCTGCTATATAAACAGAGTACTTGCATGGTCTATATTTACCAATGGATACTACACACCTTCTTAGAAGATGAAAAGTGTTGTGGCTATAATCCATTGCTTTGGTTAGAGGTGTGCCCAAATATTTGGGGAAAAAATACAAAAGTAAGTTACAGTTTAAGAATTTTTAAAGTATGTACGACCAATCTCATCTGTTTGTCTTCTGATAAATGATGTTTTGTGGCCAGTTGTTCCCCCTCTTGCAGTCATTTTGGAAATAGTAAGAGTATTCTGTTTTATTTTTATTTATTTATTTAATACTAGGGTCAGGGATCTCCACCCTGCTGTTAGTCCCCACAACACAATCTTGAAATTCCAACAGAAATTCTAGAAATTCACTAGAAATTCTACTAGTCCCAAAAGTCTAACTACCCCAATGAAAAAGAGAGAGAGAGAGCAGTTGAAGGGGGAAACTTGAAACTCATTGCCAACCTTTATGAAGACATTTGCAGCCTTTCCTTTATTAATCCTCACATTGGCAACATTAAATTTAATTTATGCTGAAGGTCAGCCTTACAGCAAGGATCCATAGCCAATCCACAGTCATGGCCCATTAGCTCCTGTTATGTGTCATGTGGCATAACTGAGGTGATGCAACTAGTTTAAGTAAGAGGGAATGACTTTTTTTAAAAGGAAGGGGAAGAGAAGCAGAAAAATTCCAGTACTTGCTTAGGGCTATTAGAGCATTCTGTAACATCAGGTGGAATTTCCTAGGAACACTGAATATATGATATGTAAGACTTCTGCTGGGTTAGAACAAGGTGTAACCTGACCAGCATTTGTATCATGGATATATATATTCACAAGGCATATTTTTTCCTGTATTTGTATGGAATTATAGAATGTGCATATTTCTGGGGATAGCCAGTCCTTCAGACTAGTTTGGGGTAAAATGCAGCATTTTTAACATCCCTTAGAGCCACACTGCCTTTCTCCATAAATGGCCGCTATATACTGCACACTTGAATTTCATTAATATCACAGTCTGTCAGTTCTGGCTGTTAAATAAATCCATCTCACATTTAAGGGATCGTCCCTAAGTCCTGACTGCTGAAGAAATTAATTCTTTTATACTCAAGGCAATAGTAATAATATTGCATTTCATACCAGGAGTTAAGCTTAGTTTCTTCTCTCACAACGTTGGTGTTTTCATTCCAGAACAAAAAGAAGAAGACCAAATCAAAACCCTCCGCAGAATCAAGTGCCAACCTTCCTGACTCCAGCAAGCCAGCCGCCACTGAAGAAGAACAGTCTGCAGTTTCATCGGAGAAGGGTGGGATTAACGGTTACCATGTCAATGGTTCGGCCAATGACACAGAGTCTGTGGACTCACTCAGTGAAGGCTTGGAGACCCTTTCCATTGATGCGAGAGAGTTAGAGGAGAGCGAGCCTGCTACGCCTGAGACTCCTGACGGGGCAGGTTAGTTCTCTGTTGGATTATTATGAAAATCAGAAAGTCTGTATAGGTAAGGAGGCTTCCTTCTTCCATTCTACTTTTGTAGTGCCTTCTGCCACATTTCATTATTTAATAACCAAACGATTACAATCTCCCTTCCGCTATTCAGAAGTTGCCACAGAAGGAGATGAATCATTCTTTTTCAAATTACTTTGACTCTTCCCAGGTTTCCAAAGAGTGGGAAAGAGGTAGAAATGGAAGCAACATGACAGCAACATGACAGCAATAACACTGAAATTTGTACTTAATTATATAATCTGACTTGGAAATCCATAGATTGCATGGGCAGTGAATGTACTGAAATGGAAAATTGGTTACCATGTAAACCAGAGGTGGGCAACTATGGCTACTTTACGACCTGCCGACTTCAACTCCCAGAATTCCTGAGCCAGCCATTCTGGGAATTGAAGTTTATAAATTGCCATAGTTGACAAGCCCTGATGTAAATTCTAGGTAGGTACCGTAGATGTTCATTATACAGAGACACCCTAGAAAAGCAATTTGGGATTCCAGTCTACATAAAATTCCTTATCCTACTGTTCTTTTTTATGTTCTTTCTTTCATGGTTGTGGGAAGTTTAGAGTAACTCTTTTTTCCCTTCCTCAGCATTGTTACAGTTTGAAAATGGAATAACCAACTTGAGTCCAAAACCTGCAAGCACGCGGTCCTCCCAGAATACCCAGTCCCTCAGAGTGCAACCTGAATTGAGAAATGCTGGCAAGCCATTCTCCAGATCTGCTTCCAGCACCCAGTCTCCAGCTCCCTCATCCCTAGCAATGCTGGATGAGGTCCCTGTGCCCCCTGGAAACAAAAAACTAGGTAGAATTTACAGATCTGTGACATGATTCTGTTCTCTTTTTAGTTTTTCTAACAAGTTCTTTGTTGCAAAATAATTATAGGGTGCCAGTTGACATTTGTTTTAACTCTAAAGCTTGTATCTCATTAGTTGTTGTGCTGTGGTGGATTGTACAGGACTTTGATCCTGTTCAAATCTTGTTGAGTCATAAAGTTCATTGGGTAACCATGTACCAGATCAGCCTAACCTTCAGCTGTTTCAGAGATAAGCAAAAAGAGCCTAATCTATCATTTCAGATATTCCTTGGGGAAGAGTAAAGATGAAATTAAATGGAATCTAAAGTTGAAGTTGTTATTTTTGTTCTGAATCCTTAATGTGCAAATATATGAATATATATTTACATAAATATTAAGATGAAGATAAATATTCATGACATCTCAGTATGATTATCCTTGGTCTGCCTTGACATGCTTATTGATAACCTTTTAATATGCTCTGAACAACAAATCATTTGTCGTCATGGGTTTTTTATTGCTTTTTAACGTAAATAATGTCAGCTGCTGCACTGGGGTTGGTAAATGAAGAGTGGATTCCTGTGGAAGTTGATCGCGACTTCCTCTCCTCCCTGATTTCGATCAATCACTTCATCTTGCCTATTTCAGTGTTTAATTGCTGCCACTGTATAATTCTCATTTAGTTTTGTGATTACTTTGCAAGGGATGCTTTGATCCAAATTCAAACTTGCTACAGATCTGTTCAAGCCTGACAGTATAATACCTGCTTGCTCTGGGAATAAATGCATTCACTGGGCACAATATTTTTTTCCAGTTCTGTTTGAATTCCATTACCTATTTCTATTTGGGTTGCAGAGAGCTCTTACATAATATATATTGCATTAATAGTAGGGAGTAATTTGCAGAGCACATTAAGTACCTAGAGTTACTTGAAACTGGTTGTAATTGACTTACCAAGGAGCACTGAACGATTGTAAATTATTTAATATAAATATTATATCCTTTGGGGCAGGTTGTAGACTACATTTTTTCCTCATCTGGATATACAAATAAAACGAGACTTAGTTGACTTAGATTATTTAATTAGCTGGCATTGCTCAATGATTCACTCTGTATATGTAATGTGCAACAGTTTCAGAAAAGTGTGCTCTCCTTCTTAATCATTATATTCCTTATCCCAGCTTTGCACACTTCTTTTTTCCAACCCTGGGAGCCAGGTGTTCAATGAACCTGGATAGATAAATGAGAAGCAACAGCCCTTGCTGTTCCTTCTTTTGTTTCCTGTTCTTCTCTTCTATGCCTGTCAGCAAATAAGACTTTCAAAATCTTCATTCTAAACATGGTCATTATCCATAGTTTTGGGGAGACAGGAACACCTGCCTCTTGGCAGCAGCATTTCAGCTTTTTGCTTTAACAAGGACCATAACAAGCAGCTTAGCAGAGGGTGAGCACTTCAGTAATTTCTGGTGACAGAAAGAAGCTTGGAAATGTGCTTTTTTTGGCGATAGCCGGCGGAAAGTCTAACCTTTGCAACCGGTACCTAAGGCCTTAAATCTCCCCTTTTAGAGGAAACAGCGTTTTCATGCAGATTTAATTGTAAAGGGGAGAGTCAATCTTAGTATGAACTTTACAGTTTTATTCACAATTAGATATTTTCTCTTTATAATTCAATGCTGCTATTTTATTCTTGGAACATTTTTTTACTGGTAAATATTTAGCAGAAATATTTGGAAGAAATGGCATTCAAAGTAGCATTCAAGTTTCTTTGAAATCTCTTTTTCTTGTAATGAACAAATACTTTATGGCAAGTAATTTGTAGTATTGACAATTATTGGAAAACTTGCAAGGAGTACTGACACTTTACTTTATTGTGTTCTTTTTGGATAGGTTCCAATATTGAAAAATCAGTAAAAGACCTCCAGCGATGCACCGTGTCACTGTCTCGATATCGGGTTGTGGTTAAAGAAGAGATGGATGCTTCCATTAAGAAAATGAAGCAAGTCTTTGCAGAGCTGCAGAGTAGGTATGTTAATACTCCGAAATCTGGTATATTCAAGAGTGAACATGATTTTAAAGGATTTAATTAAGAACAATGCCTTCCAATTTCCCTTTCTCCTTCACCGAACTAGTCCTTGCCTGAGGGTACCATATTTTTCGGAGTATAAGACGCACCCCCACCCCCCCGAGGGTGGAAATGTTGTTGCGTCTTATACACCGAATACAGCAATTTTGGCCTCCTGAAGCCCCGCCCCTACATACCTTTTTTACGAAAAATGGACCTGTTTTTCGCAAAAACAGGGTGCGCAGAAGGTTTGGGAGGCTTGCAGAGTGTTTCTGTGGGCAGGGGGAAGGCAAAGGCACCTCCATTATTGCAAAAAACGGGCCATTTTTCACCCATTTTTGCGAAAAGCGGGGTGCACAGAGGCCTGCAGAGTGTTTCTAAGAGCTGGGGGAAGGCAAAAATGCCTGCTTTTTTGTGAAAAACGGGCCACTTTTCACCCGTTTTCCCCAAAACAGCGTTTTTGCCTTTCCCTAGCACTCAGAAGCAATCTGCAGGCCTCCCAAACCCTCTGTGCAGCCTGTTTTTTGCACACACAAAAAGGATGCACAGAGAGGCCTGCAGAGTGCTCCTGGGGCCGGGGACCACAAAAACTTTTTTTTCTTACTTACCTCTTTGAAATCTTGGTGCGTCTTATACACCAGTGTGTCTTATAGTCCGAAAAATACGGTATATGTAATGCAGCATCCCTAGTTGGCATTTCGGAAAAAAATTCTACATGGCAATGCAGATTTCTCACTAGAAAAGTTATGCTATTTTTTTCTGTCAAAAAATCCTGTTTTTCCGCATTAATTCCAATTTCAATAGTCTGCTTGTAACGAATTGATATTTTTACAAACTGAGGTAACATTAACTAATTTATTTACTTGATTAACTTTAAAAAAGTAACAAACACTGTGACATTTCACTCTTTAAGTATTTGGGTTGTTGTATGGGGGAAGCAAAGATTTAATATTTGTATTTCACCCACTTGTCCCAGCAAGCTTATGTTGCTGCAACTGGAATTCATTTTCAATTAGAAACAAAAGTCACAGGCAATGCAATCCCCATGCCAAACCCAGTCAAAATAATTGTTAACAATTTCTCACTGCTCTTCAATAATCCTGCCATACCTTTCTTGTGCTGAGTGCTTCTATGGCTTTTTTTCTTACATCTGATGTATTTCATTTTTTATATATTAGCTGTAAACTAATCAAATTTATATTTTAATAAGACCATTATTCTGGTTCTGTTACTTTATTGCTACCATTCAGCCAGCTCCTAATTTATTATTTAAGTGCACATTTATTACCTGGGGAACAAGTTTACTGTTTTAAACATTTGGAAAGCATATGGTCCATTTATTTTCCCACCGACCTTGGAGGTATAAACGACATTGGAACATCTGTTCCAATGCACTGTCTCATCTACTTTTACATTTACATTGCTATTCAACCAGTGATGATCTATAGGCAACATAGATTTATTTTTCCCCCTGTTCTAATATTTGTTGTATTATGTATTTCAATATTTTTCATATAAGGAATGAGATAGAAATGCTTGCAATTTGTAAAGGGTGATTAGCCCCATTTATCTATAGGGGAAAATCTAAAAGTCATTTTATTTCTAAACTGACTAAAATAAAATTCAAATGCCCCTATGAATAATGTATTTTTCCCCCAATAAGACATTATGGTCCAAGAGATCATCCCTGAGAACAGTACTGCAAATATACTTAAAGACTTTTGGATAAATTGTAGTCTCAAGTACAACATTGCCCATGGATTAGTCATGAATGCCGCAAGACCTACATATTTAGAATGAATTCTGTGACATTGATATGCTTCTTCTTCCCTGAGCTAGGCGCTGATGATACAAGAGCACTGAAGTATTTATAGCTTACTTACTGGTACAGTTGTTTGTTTCTTTCTCACTGCTTTAAATCACTTCCTTAATTATTATGCAGAGCAAACACAGTGCATTTCTTTAAATTCATTTAAATAAAATGGCTTTTTTTTTTTGCTGCAGTTTCTCCCATCAGGTTTTGTTCTTTCAAACATCTTCTGAAAATTTAAGAGATTTTTGAAAATGTGGAATCTCCACTAAGAATCAGTCCATAGTGAAGTATAAGTAACCCATCCTGGAAATAAAAAGAGAAATTGTATGAATCAAAAATCCAATGAAATCAGCAAACTAAAAAAAAGCAATGACTTGTACAGACAAGTTTTCTTATTGTGCATTAGGTACAAGAGACAGTTTTATATAGTCATTAAATCACCAGGCTAGAAACCAAGCAACTATGAATTCTAGTCCTACCTTAGGCCCAAAGTCAGTTGGGTCAGCTTAGGCTAGTCACTCTCTCAGCCTTGGCAAGGAGGCAATGGCAAACCATTCTCCACAATTTTACCACGAAAACTGCAAGGACTGGCCTAGGCAGTTGCCAGAAATCAACACTGATTTGGAGGTACACACACACACTCTAGGTATTAGTATTAAAACAAAACACCTCTGGGTTAATTATTTCCTAGAGAAACAGCAAAAGACATGCAACTGACTTTAAATACCACATTTCTCCACAAGCACAGTGACAAAATATCTAGAAAAGAGTTATTATATTGTCTCAGTAATCTATTTGTGTCTTAAAATGTAACTCCCCATTAAGAAGAAAAGAAGAGCTATTATCAACTCCGGATTTCATCTTTTTACTTAACTTTCCATCTTCCTAGACTTGTTGTAGACTCTTCAAGGAGTTTGAAAGCAAATTTGAAGACAATTATGTTCATTGTGGCTCTCAGTCTTTCCCTTGGCTAAGCACTTTAAGCATTAACACCAGAAATGTCATGTTAACTATCTATGGATATGGATATGTATATCCCTTATGAAAAAAGTACTTCATTATGAATAAGCTTCCATTTTTACTTCCTAGAACAAATTTATAGAGAAAATACACTTACAGAAAACAATTTCCTGAAAAAGTAACATAAAGACACTTATTCATTTTGAGCATTGCCCTGGAAGTTTATTTAGATTTGGTTCACATCGAATCATGACATATGTTTGCTAAAGTCTCCTGAGAAGCTTGTACAGAGGTTCCTAGTAGGGACAGCAGTAATTGCATTTTCTTTGATATTTCTGATGCTATGTTTAGGATTTGATACAATGATTGCAAAAATCTTAACACATAATTTAATGCAAAATAATAAAATTAATTCACTGTGATTTTTATCATCGCTGTCTTGTAACTGTTAATGACACACATTCATGTTCTCTGTATAATTCAGATTTAGCACTTCTGCACTGTGAAAATACATCAGGAGTAGTTTCACATGTAATTTTATTTACTGAATTTTTTCAAATCTTTTTTTCAGATTTGATGAAAGCAGAAATTGGATTGTATACTATATTTCATATGTTATAAATTATTCTGATTACTTTCTCTGCAGTCATAGATAAAAGGGTAGAAGCAGTATGTTTTCTTCCCACTGGTAATGCAAACTTACACCTTCTATTTACAGAACTCTCATTTCCTATGCTAGGCATTATGAGAACTGGCATACTCTGTGTGCATTTGGGAATGCCTTGTTCATGTCCTGGCCTTTTTTGTGCGTGTTTGTCAAAACTTCTTCATCAGTTTTGAAACCCATCTATTAAAGATGTATGAATGTAGTTCCTGTAGAAAGCCAGCATGGAATGTTATATGGCACCCAATCTTTCTATAGATGTTATGAAGAATATATAAAGAGTCCGTGTATGTTTCAGTGTGTCAAGTTTGTAGAATGTAAGGCAATTACATGGAAGAAAGCTGCAAGTTCAGTTTCTGGATTGGGAACAAAAAGAGTTTGACTTGAACAGCAATAGATTTTTTTTTAAAGTCTCAAAAACACTTCTGTGCAAATAAGAAATAATATCTCCAATAGTTTCTGCCTACTTAGTTGTTCTGGCAGAATGGATGTATCCAGGTCCCATCAATTAAATATTGTCATCTTGTGGAACCTAGGAAATGTGTATTGGTTTTGTTCCCAGGTCTAATGTTTGCTATTTTAATGGCCAGTGTCTTGTTTTGTGGGCTTTGTTACCAGAGAAACAAAGGGCTACCTGTTGATTTAATGTTTCTTACTATTTGTATGCTTTTTAGTTTTGCACGCTGCCAAGCCTTACTAGAGTTGAAGGCCAACAAATTTAAATAAATAAATAGTGCCTTGAGACGGCAAGAAAACACCATTCATAATTAGGATTCCTTTAAACAAAGCATTTTTAAAATTAACATGTCAGTACTTTACCTGCACTGCACTCTTTCCTAGCGCATTTTGGATTTCCCTTAGAGTTTGATACTGTTCCAGCAAGTGATCACCACATATTATGTCAACCTGAAATGAACAGAAAGAAATTATCAAATAATTTAGTACTTAGTAAAAAGAGTGTTCAAAGTAAAAATGTATGCCCAATTAACAAGAATGACAGCCTGCTAAAACTATTAACAATGAGCTTTATAACTTTAAGAGAAACTACACAACACCTGTTACAAGTCAGTTATTTTTAACTGATTTATTAACAACAGTGGCAAATACTGTACTTTCTATATTTGCTCCTTTTAAACTTTATCCTTGTTTTACATGCTTGTTAGTATATGGGCAGAGAAGTATCTTAAAAACTCCACTTTCAGGCTAATACTCTTTCTGTTCAGATGTTTCTAAATTTGTTAAAGATGAGCAGCTGTTCTCAGTTCCAACATAATTTACATTTAACAATGGATGAGCCCTGCAACCCAGTTCTCTGTGGAATACTATTCCTTTCCACTCAGCTAATCATCTGCATTAATAAGACCCAGAGGCACTACTTATTCATATGTAACTATTGCATGGCATTGCTTAATTCATCCAATCCGCTAAAAAAGAATAATGTTCAATGATGCAACTGAAACAAAAGCATGATCATTTGTTCAAGATCATACCACAAAGTTTTCCCTATGGTATCTGCAATTTATTTATAGATTAGTGGAATTAAACTTCTTGGTGTCAAATCTGGGTTGTAGATGTATTTTCAATTGCTCTGAGATTACTGTGGGCTACAGAAAATTTCTGCTTTAAGTTTTATGACACGTTTTCAATGCACACAGGGAGTTAAAAGTAATGGACTATTTGCCCTAATACTCACTTTATATTCCTCTACTATTTTACACTTGTTATACTTCTCCACACTTTATATTCTTCTATCAAACACTGTATTTTCCTCTGTTCAGAACTGCAGAATAGCAACAGGCAAATTGTTTCTTCATTTATTTATTTATTTTATGGATGTTTTCCCCATTAAACCCTCGACAAAAACATTCTTAGAAGACACTTTAAAAATAGCCAAAACAACTCTAAATTACTTTCTGGGCAATTATAAAAACAAGAGGTTTATTACAATAAATACTGTTTTACTGTATACCAGTCTTATCCATTCTGTGTTCCTTCCAGATGTATATATTTTACATCCCAGAATTCCCCAAAAAGCACATTTTCCCAAAAAGCACATTTTTAGCTATTGCTGAAAATTTTGGAAGATGACATCAAAATCTGGAGGATGTCAAGGTTGGGGGAAGCTAATCTAAATATTCTCAGAACTATGTGATTTCTCTAAAAATCAGACTGTTTCTTTCAAACCATTCAATAAAATAAAACAAAAATACTGAAAATATAATGGAAAACCAGAATAAGAAAAAATCATTTTAATAGTATGGGTACGTGATGGCGAACCTATGGCACGCGTGCCACAGGTGGCACGCAAAGCCCTCTCTGCAGGCACGCCAGCCATCGGCCAGTCCAGCTCCACCACGCATGCATGCACCTCCCACCAGTCAGCTGGTCTTTGGATCTCTGCAGAGCATGAGCAGGGGCTGGGCATTCCCCGCTCTCCGCAGGTTCCACCCTCCGCATCTGCCTCTCCATGGCAAGAATGGAGGAGAAAGCTAGAACGCACTGTGGGAGAAATTCAAAGATTGGGGAAGGCATGGAAGGCAGGAGAAAGCTAGGATGTGCTCAGAGAAGAAATTTAAAGATTGGAGAAGGCATGGAAGGCAGGAGAAAGCTAAAACACGCCACGCCCCATCCCCTCTCCCACCCCCAAATTGCGCCCCACTGCAAGACGTGCATCCTACCTGACACTTGTAGCCCCATCGTATTCGTCGCCTTTGTGTCCGGGGAAGCACGTTGCAAAAGAAAACTTCTCACAAGTTTGAGGTGTTTGATTGAACTCGCTAGAGGTTTTCTTTTGCAATGTGCTTTCCTGGACACAACGGCGAAGAACTCGATGGGGCTGGAAAGGTAAGACGCGTGTCTCGAAGCCCCCCCAATTGCTTCGTTAAAGGGGGCGGGTGGCTAAACAAGGTGGATTTTGCTGACATTTGCTGGGGGAGGCCGAGGTTCCTAGGGTGTGGCAAACAACCTCAAAGCTATCTAGTTCTGTGGCTGCTTGTTATCCTACAAGTTAGGTGCAGGGTTGCCAAAAATAATTGAAGAATATTACAAACTTACTATGTTAAAAGTGCTACTTCAGGATTAACTCTTACATCTTCACTAGTAATTGCTGCAAGATTATTATATAACTCCCAAAGGCAAAAGTAAAAAGTTCAAAATCAGGTTCTCAGTTTAAGTGGCATTAACTTTCAGTACTTCTTTTAACTGCCTGAATTTTTCGTTTCTGTTATTTTGGTCTTTCCTACCTACATAATGCTTACAGAGAAAAGTATTACATTAAAATCTGTGGGAACCTCATTCATCTGATTGCTGTTATACACATGTTGTGGACAAGCAAAAAAGATAAAATTATATGAATTATTGCAGTGTACCTGACAGCCAGGATCAAGATCCATTTTTCTTCTGAGAAATTTTTCCACATGTCCAATTGTTGCTTCTCCTGAAACACGTACAAACTTCTTTTCCAGTGGCTACAAGAACAAAGAACAGGTTAATTTACAGTTAGGTTGTAATATATAGGATCCTTTGCAAATAGTCAATCTCATGTTTACTTTAAAACCTTAAAAGAGCCACAGAGGATGAAATCAATAATTTTTCACTATTCATCCTTGAGACTTTGATAAGACAATCATTTGCTGTCTAGGTAAGCGGACTGTTGTCCTTTTAGCAAACAATTGAAATTGATTTGAAGTTCCAGACATGGAAAATAAACTGCAGCCTCCTGAGATACTTCTATTGCTCAACAAATAATCAAAGCCCTTCACTTGGAGAAAAATGTTGGTGGTAAAAGACATGCTACTGCAAAGGGCAGAAGCAGTAATGCACACAAGACAAGTTATTAAGAGAAGCATATTCTCTAGTCCTGTGAAAAAGAAGGATTGAAAGATGACCAGGGCTCATTAAATCAACTGATCATTAGCCATATTTTCTGAACTCAAGGGGATGAATGATGCAGTCAAGAAAAGGCAGAGGATTAAAAGCAAATACAAATCTATAAATGAAACTGTGAAGAAGCTGGTGGTATTTTCATCTATCCTCTCTGTGGGGGTTGAGGAACTATGGTATAATGGAAAGTAGTAAACTGGAAAAAAGATTTGGATTTATGAACCATGACATATACCACTAGTATAATAGGCTTTTAGGCAGTTATGTGCTGCATCCTACAAAGGCAGGAAAGAATGTAGTTGCTAACATGTCAGGAAGGATTTAAACTAAACCAAAAGAGAAGAGAGTTAGGTAGAGATTCAGCTAGAAAAGTGTTAGGCCTTACGCATATCATAACAGAGGTATAATGCAGTAAATGTTGTCTATAAATCATCAATACATGATAGTAGGGAGGAAACTAGGATCTTTCAGTATTTGTACATATATTTATGGAGAATTTAGGCAGCTATGTTCTACAAATTTGTTCTACAAATAAAAAACATAATGTCACATTTATTTTAATACAGCAAAAACTTTTGGCAATATCAATACCTTAAAATTCCCAGAGAGATCATTTGCTCTGAAAGAAAGAAAAATGAACATAATCAGTGTGTATGGGATATACATACATATTGGCATGCTCAATTTACAGGCATAAATCAAAACCCATGCTCCCTCCAGCACTTATTTTGTGGTTCCCATAGAAAATATTTCATTTTTGGTTTTTGAGGGGTCAAAAGGAAGAAAGAGGAGGACAGCATTCTCTTTTCTTGCCTCAGACCTCTGGAATAGGAAGTGGATGTGAACATTACTTGGTTATTATTGCCACCTAGTGGATACATCAAAGAGAGTATTTTTTAATTAATTTCCTTCAAATTACTGAGATTCTGAACCACTTTACATGATTAATTTGTATTTTCCATTACACGAAGACACTGATGCACAAGGCATAAGCACCTTAAAGACACAAAGGCTGCTTGTCAACTAGTTATATTGTGAAATCTGCTACCAAGCTCAAATTTAGTTTTAGTTTCTTTGGAAATGAGCTTACTGAAGTGTCATATCCTTCTTCCATCATGCTTCCAATTTTGAATCATAGATATACTGATTTTCCTAAATTGATATAACTAACAAGTCTTGTTCCAAGCAGATGCTACTATTTTATTTGTTTAAACTAACCTTCAGGATCTGAAATCAGTGGGATCTGAGCTCTATTTCTGCACTCCATAGGAGTTCGGCTCCCCTCCATGTGTGAAAGGAAACTGCTTTGGCAGGCTGCAGGAATGGACCTCAGGTTTTCAGGATCTGAGCTATGTTTCTCTACTCTGCCAAAGGAGTTCAGCAAGCACCTTTTCTAGTCAGCCCCAGAGAAGAGAAGACGACCTCTTGGCAGATGACAGTAGTTTTCAGTCTTTCCTCCAACTTCCCCACTGACTTTCTAGGGAAAGTGGCAGAGAAGACTGCAAATGGAATATGATTGCAAGGCTTAACAATTGGTCATAAGTGCAAACGGGTTGCCAAGCACTTAGATCGTGATCATGTGACCAAGGGACAGCAGTGTAATGTTTTCACAATGTCCAGCTTTATGAGCTGTACAGCACTTTTCCAATGCTATTATAACTTTGACTGGTTGTTAAAACATTTGTAAATCAGGGACTACCTGTATGGACACCAATATGCATGATTTATAGCTTAATGCATTGGACAAACATCAAATTATTGATTATCTGCACAAAATGTAGCACTACTCAGCAAATCATGAAGCTAAATCAAAGCATAGCGAAAATAATGCTACTTTCTATGTCAGAAAGTTGTATTCTTCAGACACCACTATCAACATATGTTGAAAACTGAGCAAATTGATGAAGAGTTGCAGAGCTTAATTTATTCCACTATCCCTTGATCTTTTCATTGCATTAAAAATCTAATAATGCAACTTAAAATTGTGGTAATAATAGACCAATATAGGCGATCATTCCTAATTACAAAAAGTGATAAAACGCACCGCCCTTTACATTCACAATGAGACATCACAATTAAATATGTAAGGGGCAGAGTTGACATCATAATGCACATTTCACCACCTGCTAACTTGCATGCTGTTACCATATTTATCCATATTTCTGTCAATACCAAGACTTAAATATGATTTAATAGACAATAATTCATTGTCTATGTTCATATATAAAACATATTCCCAGAAATTCAATTTTAACTTACCCAATAAATTCCAGAAGAAGTGACATGTCAAGTTCTGGAGGAATACGGAATACAGATCCTACAACCTTGCGGGCTCTCCCCTTGCCCACTGCCAATGGCTGGGGTACAGCTAAAATATGAAAGATTAATCATGCTAGGAACAGTAAATAAAATGAATACAATCATACTTCTTTCTCTATAATATTTGTGGATTGCTGTTCTTTCAACCCTTTCTTTTTTCAATCCATGGTGTCTTTTCTCTGAGTAACCCATTGCCTCTTTATCACTGGTGATGATTTAACAATCTTTGCACCACTGGCCCAGAAAACAATTACTTGGAAAAGCAGTGCAGTTCTTTTCTAGATGTATTCAAGTGGAAGTTGGATAACTTTCAATCAGATATGCTTTGATTTGAATTCTTATGCTGAACAGGGGATTGGATTTCACGGCCTAAATGTCCCCTTCCAACCCCATGATTTCTCAGCTCCCTCTTGTTTCTCTTATACCATACAGTATTCTCTTTCTTGGAAGTATTATCAATTGTGAAACCTCTTTCTGAGTAACTATTTTTCTTCTTTCCTTTATGATCCATAGTTTTATGTTCTTTCTTCCTTTTATGTGTTCCATTGTAGCAGTATACAAGACTTTCATACGTGTAACAGTTTATACTAATTAGGTCTCAGACCAGAGAAGCTAAAAACGGCCAAGAGTAGGGAAAAAATAAAACTCAAAAAGAGCAGTAATGAAGAGATAGTGACAAAGATATACCTCCACAAATCTATTCAGTTGTGCCCTTGAGGCAAATGTAATCAGAGGTCTTAAAACAATATAATACAAGAACGACTATCTTCCAAATTAGAAAATTGTCAAATTTGGCTAGAGTTTTGGTGTCAGAGTGTGTCTCTTATATAAAATCTCATTAAAACAAAAGATACATCTCCAAAATCTCTGGCATATATTAAGATGATTAAAGGTAGTGAAAAGTACCATAATAGCTACTAATATATCATGCTGAAAATTGTGGTTTTCTATATACAGATATTCTCTCATTGCTATTTTTGATAGCTTTATGTAAACATTGCTGTTTCTAACCTTCATATTTATCTCAAAGATTCAGGAAAAGAAATAGTGTTGAATTTCTAAAAGCGCCACAGGTAAGTAGATGACAAAATACAATTCTATAAATCTGCTTAATGATCTCATTAACCACCAATTGGCCAGCAAGAACTGACTGAAGACAATAATCAACAATCTTAGTGCAGTTTGACACATGAACAAAACTACTCATTAAAATATCATCTATAAAATGTTTGGGACAAAAACCACTTTCATTACATATGCCTAACCTTAGTAGTATTTTAATAATAAAACATTAATCATGTTTAAGGTTAACAATATTTTTGTATTAGAATGTTATTTTTTTCAGCTGTGAATTTTTTTGAAAACTTAACTAGTATAAAAAATTTTCAGTCACTTTTTTTAACCAAAGCAACTATAATGTCAGAAAAGAAATACATATTGGTTTTGGTCTGTAGAAAATAAGGTTAAATACATAGCTACATATCTCTTGGCATGAGGCATAATAATTAACTAAAAAGTATTTAATTTAAATTTTAATAAATTCACTTTATTTTCAGCAATAGTATAATCAGAGTTAAAAAAACTTACCAAGTTTGGGTATTTCTAAACCTCTTTCCCTGTAGAAATCATGCATTCTCTTTTTTTCTCCTAAATGTATAAATACAAAAGGGCTAGTTAGCCTCAACCTAAACAATATGGATCTAGTTGATATGGAGTAAGTAGACAAAAACCATAAAGAAAATCATCTAAATTCTTCATTTTTGTCATTTTGTTAAGGAAACAAAACAAATGACAAGATACTTCACATGCCTGGGGTAAAAAGACTAAGAAAATTAAAATGAGAAAATAAAAACCTGGGAATGTATCGTTATATGCACATATGATTTTTTTTTTTAAAAGGAGAAGTATTTTAAATACATATTATTTCTAGAATAATGCATGTACAAGTGAAAGTAATCTATAAGGAAAAAAGTTTATGAAAATAGGAAACCTGCTGGTATAGGTAATAAATGGCTATCATATTTTAATAGTTCATCTTTCAGAGTTTTTTAAAGGTCTTCGTTGTTAATTTTTCAGAATAATTTCTGACATGGTTCATCCAATGAGAGGAGTGTTTTACTTTTCCAATATTTTGTAATAGATATGAGAGATAATAAAATTATTTTTATGTTGCAATAACTTTTCCATTAGAAAATATGGTCAATAAATTAATAGTAATACTGTATATTGTGAAAGACTGTGAGGCATTTTCTTCGTTTCTTTAAATTTGATTAAAATATTATCTAACTGGGCACTGTCACCACTGATGACTAGTATAAATCTGCTAAAATTTCACCAATAAAAGCTAGAAATACTACAATTAACAGAATGTAATTTCAGTGCAGAATAATTTTTCTTGGAGTTATCTTGATGTTAATTATTTATGATTTGCTACAATATACCGGTAATAATTTTATATTACAAAGAGATTCAGAAAGATTCCATTTCAAATCCTAGATCTTGCTGCTAGAGTTTAAGATTCTGAAGACAATCTGTCACTTTTTTCATTACTTTAATTCTACTGCTGTTACAAATTTAATTGACAGAAATAGTACATATTATTATAAGGATTATAGTAGCAAAATAATATAAAGCACTGAACTCTTGATAGTCAATCTTAAAAAGATTTGTGAATACCCTATGTTAAAAAAAGAGTTCAGCAATCATTCTACTAATATGCCTAGCCTAAACTACAATTGAGACCAACAACTTGGTCGCTAAGCAAAACTGTCTTACTTCTCCTTTACTTTATAGACATAAATATGAGGACTGGTCTCAAAGTTACTTTTTCATCACTATTGTAACTGTGAACAATTGCTAAACAAGATAGTAACTGAAGACTTTTAAGAAGATGATGATGATGAGCAGGTGTGGAAAGGGGCCAGAAGATGAACATTCTAAAGAAAGTGAACCATTCCTTCTACCTTAGCTTGTAAATCTTATAAGATAAGAATCTCTAACTGAAATATTCCAAATTATATCATGGAGCATGTGGTTCTTCAGCGAACTATCAGAAGAAAACAAGCATGTTAAATTCAAAAATCTAAAAAAGAGGACTGACTTATATGACAACATAAGATATATACAAATAAAGTAAGTTACATTCAGTTAGGTGTTATCTTTCAGTTTCACCAAGAGCAGTCAATTCAGATGTAAAAACTTACTTTCTTCCAAGTTGACAACTAATTTATATACTATGTCTTGCAATTGTCGGTCCAATCTATAAAAATAAAACAAAAAAGTAATTTTTAAATGTAACTATTTTTATTACAGTGACATATTGAAAGATAGGCACTGACACAAAATTATTAAACTGTATGTTATTATAAAACAAGATTGCCAAATTTTCCATGTCAAAATTACAAAAGCAACTCTATTAGCATTTTTAAAATACCACACTAACATTTCAACATAATAATAAGTCCCAGAAACAGACTGGAAAAATATCAAGTACAAGAAAGTGAAGTGTGGTCTGTGGATTAGTTTCATTGTTTTAATAATAAAGTTAATGGTTTTGAACACATTAATAGAATTTCAGAAGACTTAAACATATTCACCTGTATCAGGCTATTTGAAATAATTCTTAGTTCCAATAGTTAATGTCAAGACTAAAACTAACATAAGAACATTAACTAAACTGTTCATTTATACACAAAATAAATATAGAGTATACCATAATAGGTAAATTACCTGATATTATAAAGTGGCTGTGTCTGATGTACTACAATGTTGCATTTTGGACATCTGTTACTGTAGTAAAAATGTCTTACTATGCAGCTTTTACAAACTGTAAAATAATAATAATACATAACTGATACAAAATGATCCATTATTATTGAAAGCAGTAATGTCCAGAATCTGCAGAGATACAAGAGTATTCAAAGTTATAATCAACTTCAAAAAAGCTACGTATGGCTACTTATGACCCATCTTCATGATTATGACTCCCTCCCCCTACGGTCAATCAATCAGAATAGAGCTGGAAGAGACCTTGGAAATCTTCTAGTTCAGCCCCATGATCAAGTAGGAGAGTTATACCATTTCAGGCAAGCGACTATCCAGTCTCTTCTTAAAAATATGAATTGATTTCACTTCATATGATTGCATTTTCGGTGCTTGGCAAACAGCTCACATTTACAATCGGTTGCAGCATTCTGTGTTCACATGACCACAATTTGCAACTTTTGCTGTTTTGCAGCAGGTCAAGCAAAAAATGACCACTAGACATGCAGGATTTGCTTAAAAACCACATTGTTCACTTAATGACATGATTAGCTTAATGACTGCAATGACCAGCTTTATAACCATCATAAAAGTGAATCCAACAATTTATGACCCAAATTCTGGGCTTCATTGTGGTCGTAAGTCCTGGCTAGGATGTAAAGTAACAGCAAAATAAAAACGAAAAAGTTCTACTTAAGAGTTGTACATCGTTTTTATACATTGCCATTAATCCAGTCTTATTAAACCAAACTTCGTGACCTAGCCCTTTTTGTGTGAATATACAGGACTTTATTGATTAAATAAGAAGCCAGATATAGTAGATTTACTTGGGGTGAACTATTGAATGATGAATATTGAATTTATACCTGTAATTCAGGATACCACAGTTCAGTTCACACTATTTCAGTTTTTTAAAAAGTTCAGACAGCAGGCTACCACACAATAATTTCTGTTCCTAATTTGCAGTAAGAAAGTTCTGAGATGAAGCAGTTGGTTGTCTTTTGCTTGGTAAACAAAGCAATGCTTTTTACCTACAGTGCTTCAGGCTCTAGCTGTAGCATCAATCAATTATTTTGTGGAGTTGATACCAGAAAATTGTCTCCAGATTTGGATTACCATAAGGCTGTTATAGATTCAGTTTCGCCATGATAAATAGGTTAAAAAAATTAACTTTGCATAGTTAATGTACTTATTTAGAATAACATATCTTCTTGTAGGAGACTGAATGTCAGGCTAGGCTCTGAAAGATTTTTAAAACATATTCAGGGGAAAGGGAAAAACAACAATTTATGAACAATTTTCATAATACACGGTTTGTTGAAATTTTCCATGATTTATCTTCAAGACATCCACTTCAGTTGGTATACAAATAATATAAGACTGTGCTATAAGGCAGATGCACAGTATAATTCCATGAGGAAAAACATGAGGCTTCTTTAAGAACTTACAGAAAGGTATGAAGTTCAAGCTCATGTTCTGAAGCACCCTTTTCCTTCAAACCTAAAGTTTCAGTCTTAATGTTTTATTGTAACTTTCATATTATTAAAGTGTACAGAACTTTTTTTCAACATATGTAAACTTGTTTTCAGAAATGTTTGTTTTACACTTTTATAGCTTTTAACATTGTAAGCTGCCCAGAGTTGCGATGGCTAGCAAACAAATTTAATCATAATTCCAATACTTACATGTGTGAAGACATTCTGTGATGGTTGTGGCATCTATGAAATATCCCTTGCAGATAGAACATATGATATATGGTACCAGTTCAGATAGATTAATCATGCGCTGAAATTTCACAAAAGCATGTTAAGTTACATTGTTTAAAAGTTTGTTGATAACATTACAGTTTTTATATTTAAAAGGAGTACTTGAGAACTTATTTCTTCAATAAACTATTTGCAAACATTAATGGCCATATTATGTAGTTGGAAGCAACTTTTATCTCTGCAAGTCTTCCAAGGTTCCTACAGAGAGTTGTGTGTCTTCAAAGCAAATCTGGAAAGCCACATTAAAAAGAGAACTCCTGGGAAACAAGCATGAATCTTCTCACATACAGTAATGTTTGATATTGACCTCTAACTGCCTCAGCAACTGCCTCAGTGTAAGACTAGGCCAGGGGGCTCTGGAGCTGCATGTGGCTCTTTCATCCCTCTGCTGCGGCTCCTTGTCGCCTGTCATCTCCACAATTGATAGGGCTTTCAGTTAGGACAGGTAAAGGAAAAAGGACACTGCATTAGGAGGAGACTCTATGGTGGGGGAACCAGACTGCTGGTCTGCTCCAGAATTGAACAAGGGATTTCCGATTAGGACCTTTGTGGCTCTTTGAGTATTTAATGTGGCTGAACCCTGGACTAGGCATTACCTCTGAAGGAAAGAAGAGACTAATGTAGTATAAACAACATGTTCCAAGCCCATCTCTTGTTCTCAGAATGTGATGACAGATACTATCTCTGGTGCAAAAAGCAGCAGCACTTTTGCATAAGACATATTGATAAATCCATCCTGTACTTATCCACAACAGGATAAGTACAGGAAACTACACAACAGGACTTTAAAAAGTTTGTCTCACAAGTTCTTTCCTTCTCTTTCTGAAGCATAGCAAGTTTTACAAACTAGGACAATGTTTTGTTATCACTTTTGGATTTGCTGGGACCATTTCTCTGTAAAAGCATGTAAAAGAAACTAGCAAGACCAACTTTAACTGTTTTAACACGGGGTACACAAGAAATGTCACATTGTGACAAAATACAAACAAAAGAAAAGGAAAAAAAGGAATGCATTTGCACAGAAAGCAATGCCAGTACTTGTATCCCAAGAAAATCAAAATGGCTCAACAATAATCTTATCAGCAAAGTTGCCCCAGGGTAATTTGCCTAAGGACCTTCGCAGCTGTGCTTTACCGAGCTACCACTCCTCGCGTCCCCTTAACCCCGCAGCCGAGGGAAGAGTGGGCGGCCCGCGTTACCTCGTCCTCCTCGTCGCAATCCATTTCGCCCTCCTCCGTGCCAAATCCTCCGAAGAGAGCTGCGGCTCCCCCTCCTGTAGTCCCTTCCTCCATCACCTCTTCCTCATCCTCCACCTCTTCGTTGCCTCCGCAGCTGGATTCAGAGCGGCTTCCCTGGTCGCAACGAGCACCCGCCCCGGAGCAACCAGGCGTTTCCAGCGCGGCCGCCGCCGCTACTTTACCCTCCACTTCCTCGGCCGGTCCACCCGCCTCTTCAGCCACGGACCCTTCGCTTAGCAGAGTCAACGCCATATCTCCGACCAAAAACGAGCAGCCGCTCGGCTTCCGTCCACACAAGGAAACAAGAGTTTTCCAACAGTCGCGGAGTTTCGCTGGGTTACCTGGTCGCCTCCTCCTCCCCCCCCCGCCCCTCTCGCTAATTTGCGCGAAGGGTCTGCCCCGTCCCTCCAAGCAGAATTTTTTTTTTAAAGGGAGGGGGGTGTCTATCAATTTTCGCGCGTGCGCACGGCTAATTTGTCGCGCACATCTCCAGAACACCTGCATAATTTACATATTCGCGCTGTATTCTGGGAAACTGAGTCAAATTTTGTTCCTCTTTGCAAACGAGAAAGCGAGTGTTTTTATCCGCGTGATACGACGGTTCCTAAAGACAGGAACGAATTTTAGTTTTCAGTATTAAAATAGTTAAAATGTAAAAATATGCACACAGTAGTTGTGTCAAAACGTGAGTGAGGCAAGGACAAAAATTAAGGCAATGAAATATCTGATCATTTACATTCATACTTGTGCTATTCTGTTGCATTTTAATGCTAATTAAATATAAACGATTAAAACAACGCTGATTTTTGCTGCTTCTGTTGAGCTGTCTATAAACTATAGTTCCAATCGAGCTTGACTTCATGCACAAAAGTTATTTGCCATTGCAATAAATGTTCTCCAAGACCCAAGTTACATCTGGGTCATCAAAATATATAGGTAGGATTTAGTTCTAGGAGTAGGTCACTGAAGGCTACGGATCTTTCAGTAGTATAATGGGGAGGGGGAGGCGGGAGAGAAGCTGAGCCCTCCTCTGCCCTACCTATAATATAGGTCTAATTTGTTTAAATGTAAAGAAAAAAACTCTTAAACGTCTTAAACAGAAAAATATTTTTAAAGTAAATTTAAAGTAACATATTTAAGTTTTTTCTTCATTTAATGGATTTTCCTTTTAAAAGTATGTTTAATAGCTTTAAACAAACAAGTTGAGAACTTTTGAAGATCTTTTGGACTCGTATTTAAGGTTATCAGGGATTGCTGCTTATCTGCTATACACAAACTTGCATGCATTATAGGTTTATATCTGACTGAAAAGCATTGTTTTTATCATTACCGTTAGGCATTAACAATAAAAGCTATGTGCTCAATGAATGGAGAAGGGAATATATAAGACACTTCAGAATGCAGGTCACTATTATATTTAATGCAATGTAATATAAGTTACTATACATTTTAACTGCTTTTTCCACTTAGGTGTAGTATTAAATATTACTATTTTCATATTATGGAGAAATGAGCTCTCCCGACATTTGACATATTAAACAATACACCCAAGGTACTATGCTTTCTAGTGTGTAAAGATGCAATGATAATTAACCGGAGTTATTTCTATGTAAGCTGTAGGTAAGTTTTCATTTAGAAAAAAAACCTTTAAAAGAGAAACTGCACATTTCAGAAGATGCGATTACCCTAACAGCACACGCGCAAGCTTGATCAGTGAAATAATGAAATATCTCCTTTCCTTTGATTTCCATAAAGCGGAACTGTCGTAAAGCAAGGGGAAGTCCCTTCCTGGAGCCTTTCAAGTTGTCTCTGGGCGGGTATGCCCGGACTGTCGCAAAAACGCGGGAAAGCAAAAGGGGAGGTGAAGCCGTTGGGCGCGCTAACATGGCTGCTTTGCCGGAGGAGCCGACGGAGGCAGTAGCGGTAAAGGCAGATCCTGATTCAGGAGCACCGCCGCCCGCTCCGCCCGCTCCTCTCCCCCAGTCTCCGATCTCGACGGCGGCAGCAGCAGTTGCAACAACTGTCCCCGCTGCGTCTGCCTCCTCGGTCGCTGCCACCCTTCTCGCGGATGGGGAGCCGCTTGCGGGAGGAGTTGAGTCGAAGAACTCGGTGACTTCCAGCCCCACGCCGCCAGCCTCTCAACTACCCGCCGACAAGCAGACTCTGCTGGCGGTGCTGCAGTTCTTGCGCCGCAGCAATCTGCGCGAATCGGAGGAGATCCTCCGGAGGGAAGCCCGTGGTCTCGTCGACGACGTCCCGAGCGACCCGAATTCCTCAACTCCCGGGATCCCCGGAGCTCATGGAGGGGAAGGACAGGATGCCAGTGTCGGGATCTTGGCCCCTGGAGCGGGGGACGTGCTAATCAATTCTGTCACTTTCGGCCAGACTGGAGCTACGATCTCTCCAGCCGCTATCTCAACACCTCCCGTAGCGCCCTTGGGCCATCCTGGGAAAGGTGAGATGTAAAACATTACATAGCAAGTGTTCATTGAGCCAGCTAATTACTTTTGCCCAGCTCTCGTGACAAATTGATGTACAATATACAGTAGTTTATTTCGGAGAACATCAGTGTCAAGCACTGTCCTTCTAAATTTACTGTGGTTATAGTAATATAATCTATAAGTAAACACTGAAGTGTTATGCGGATTAATGATACATTTGTTTGGAAGCTCTAGAACCTATGGTTCATTTGTTTATTCTTTTTAGTGCCCCACTTTCCACTGTAAATTTTTTTAGTTTTAAATATGCAATTTAAAAGCACCGTGGAATAACAGCAGCTTCCCAGGTGCTTTCAAATGAAAATATCATTAACACATTGCACTCAACTGTGGTTTTAAATTGCATATTTAAAACTAAAAAAAACCTAATACTGGCTGGGAGATTTTTTTAAATATTTTTATAGTTAAATATTCAGAGATATGATATAAAGAGCCGAAACGTAGTTGCAGATAGGGAGATATCAGATATGCAGTTAGGCTGCCAGTGACAAAAACAGGCATTTCTGAACATGGAACAGAATATATATTTGTTTTCTAAAGAGATTTTTCTAATAAGATATGTATCAGTGTTCCATATTAAGGGTATGCAAAGTCATCACTTGGGTTGGAGACTTTAAACAAAACAATAACAAAAGTGTCCTATTTATGTGCAGTATCATGACACATAAAAATGGAGCGGAGTTGACACTTTAATAATTGCACTCCCCCATCATAGCCCTTTGTATATAATCCAGAAAGAAAATGGAGTGGCAATTGCATTGCATAGTTGTGATAATTATCCTTACTTTTTTATGTCCTTCCTATGTATATTGCTCACACTTATTTCCATTGGATCAGAAATTGTGTCTGATCCAAATTTGTAACTATATGTGATAAATTTAATCCTTTAAAAATCTGAGCTATGAGAACAAAATTTGCTTCTCATCCAGACTAAACAACAAACATACAAGAATGCAACGTGTTATGGAGAGCAACCAAAACTTTTAAGACAATCCCTTAAAATAGCTCTCCATGTGAGAATTTCATTATTCTTTCATTGTTGTACATAAAATAATTTTGCTGCAGTTGCGATATATAAAATCAGTCTGCCATAAGTCTTTTCTAACTCATTGTCCATAAATTCCAAATAAAGAGAGTTCTGGTTTCTTCATAAATATTAATATTTAAAATATTATGAATTTGTATCCAAAATTTCTTAATTTCCTTAACTTTTTTTTTTCATTTTTCTTTTTTATACTTTTAATTTTTTCCCCTTTTGATTTATCTTCTGTTGTATGAAAACATCGTAATAAACGTGAATTTAAAAAAGTGGGAGGGAGAATGAAAGAGATAGCTACATTTTAAGATGCTGCCAAATTGCCTCTCCCATTCAAATGCATTAGGGAAAATTACATTTTAAAAAAATTATTTCACAGTGAGGCTAAATCCTGATACTCTTTACGTATTTTTGAAACATTCTATTGGATTGGAAAGAAGGAGAAAGCTCTTGCCGAAATGCAAGTTTAACAGCATTGCACTAATTTTCTTTCTTTGATCATCTCATGCTATAAATAGTTCTTAGTTGTCCTCAGAATTTTCCTTCATTCTCTATATTTGATTCTGTACTTAATTTGTAATTTAGGAGGGGGAGGTTGTAAACAATCTGTAAACCTTTCTTAACTTTGAAAGGGTGGAATTAATGGGAAATAATGCAGCTGTTCTTAATAAACATTTAGTTGATAAATTTGAGTCAAAATATTCTTGCTAGCCATCGGTTGAATGTTGCTAGTTAAAATCAAATTTCATAGTCAATATGTGCTGGATTTGAAATAAAATGGGGGATTTTGCTACAAGGAATTCAAAGGATTTAGGGTTGAAATAATGAATTGCAAAATAATGCAGACATTAATTTTCCTATATTAATTTTGTAGCCGGAGTTCTTATAGAAGATCAGCCAGATGTGAGTGCAGTGCTATCTGCTTATAATCAACAGGGAGACCCAGCACTTTATGAAGAATACTACAGTGGATTGAAACACTTCATTGAATGTGCTCTGGATTGTCATCGAGCTGAATTATCACAACTTTTTTATCCTTTGTTTGTACACATGTACTTGGAACTAGTCTACAATGGACATGAAAATGAAGCAAAATCGTTCTTTCAAAAGTAATAATTTTGTTCACTTAATATCCATGGATGTTTCACTAATAGGCACATAACTCCATAATTGTAGTTATAGTAAAAAAGACATATTTATTTTGAAGCATGGTAAACTGGGAACAAAGAATCTATAGTATTTACTTTGGGATGCATTTAGAGTAGAAAAAATACATTTGAAACGTTTTGAAAATAGAGAAAGCTTATCAGTTACCCCTCTTGGCAAAGAAAGGTTAATAGACATTCTTTTGAAAGTGGTTGATCAGGGTTAGTAAATGGATATGATTTCTTTAGGGAATTTTGATGCATAATAAAGAGATTCCCAGTTATTTGGTTACTTACTATCTATAAATTATTTTTCAGGGAGTTTTGATTTATTGCATCAGTGAATACATAAAATATGTTTTGCTTTGTTTGTGGATATGTATATGATAAAACATTCCCAGGTGCTTAGAATCTAGTTAAGGTAATTATATTCTGTCCATGTAAATTTTTACTATTGAAATGTTCTGGCCTGAACCATTGAATAATGTTATTCCTTCTCGGTAAAAGGACGGTTTATCATGAAATGCTTAAACTATTGTTTTCTGTTTGAATATACATCCATTATTTATCAGATTTTGAGATTATCCAATTCCTCAGCAAATCTGAACAAAAAATAAAAAGTTATATAAAAATATAAATCATAACTGGCCAGAAAAACAAAACATAAACATTGAAGCAACTATAACCAAGAGGGCTTCACAATCAATCTATCACCAAGGAACAACTAGGTCTTTAGTAATTTCCTAGACATCTTAAGAGTGAGAGCTGTACAAATCTCTGGAAGAATAACATTTCAGAAGACAACAAAACAGGGCCGCTTCTGGGTCCTGTCATTTGACAATGTTTATTGACAGGACACACAGAATATCCACCACCTTTAATTGTTTCAAGTAGGCAGGAGATGGATGATGCCTCAGCCAAGCCCTATGCCATGAAAAGCTTTAAAGGCGATAAACAAGACCCTTGAATTGTCCCCAGAAAGCAACTTGTAACCAGTGCAGTTCTTGAAGCATCAAAGTCATATGTACATAACATGATGCTCTACACTGTTGCATTCTTGACCAGCTGTAGGTTCTGGATGGTCTTCAAGGACAGCATTTCTCCCTTGGTGTTTTAAAGAGTAGGACTTCAAAGAGTAAGACTGGGAAGAGGGAAAGAAAATTGCCCATGATTTGGTTGGAAAAATATTACATATGTCTGGATATGATGTTCTAGATGTATCACATAGGACCTTAGGTATTGTGTCAGTTGTTACCCATTTTGGTTACATGTACTGCTGCTAAGAGTTGCTCCTAAGGGAGGACTATCGATTATTTTCCATTCCATCTTTCCATTCCATTCCATTCCATCTCAATTATATTTCTATGCCATAGTTTTTATATAACTTTATGATACAATTTTACAACTGCTTCAAGATCTCCTGACTACTTCAATCAATAAGATGATTAAGTCCCTACTTATCGCTAATATATCCTTAATTTCCTCCCAGGTTTCACGGGGATCAAGAATGTTATTACCATGATGACTTGCGTATACTATCAAGTTTAACCAAAAAAGAGCATATGAGGGGCAATGAGACCATGCTGGATTTCCGAACAAGCAAGTTTGTGTTGCGTATTTCCCGTGACTCTTACCAGCTTCTGAAGAGACATCTTCAGGAAAAACAGAACAATCAGATCTGGAGCATTGTTCAAGAACATCTTTATATTGATATTTTTGATGGAATGCCTCGTAGTAAACAACAGATTGATGCTATGGTGGGAAGTTTGGCTGGAGAAGCAAAACGAGAAGCAAATAAAGCAAAGGTATGACATGAGATATATCATCATGGACAGTATTGCACATGGATAAAAACCATGAAAATTACATTTATGACCACAGTTAGTATAGTGGTCTGCTTTTAATAGTGTGCTCCAATTAACAAGAATTTACTATTTTGCTCAAATTGAAAAATAATTATTGAGAACAAGCTTCAAAATAATAGTTTCAAGTTAATATCAAATTTTGGTCCATAAGAAACAAGCTAACAGCTCATTTCCTTGTTTAAATTTGGTTCATATAAATAAGGAAGTAATACTTTTTATATTTCAACTCTTAAGGATAAGCTTAAAAGTCAGCTGGGTCACTGTCAGGCCTGCATTTTAATCCCGTTGGATTTTGGCCTGCCACACTTTCAGCTATTCTACTATGCATTTTTCTGT
>JANHFT010003293.1:413839-427611 GCA_032467955.1 Pseudoxenodon macrops | reverse complement strand
CTAATAAATTGGAACTTTGAGGAATGTTTTGCCTTGGAGTCTGATTTGATCAGGGATGATATTTGGAACGCTGACAGTCACCTTGAGTCAGTCACACTGACCTTGAGTCAGTGAGCCTAACTCACATCACTGGATTGTTTTTGTGGGGAAAATAGGAGGAATTTTTGTTGGATATGTTGGCTGTCTTAAGTTGTTTGTAAAAATAATAAAGGCAAGATAAAAATAAATACATTTATCCATTTCTCATGGTAGTAGGGAAGATATAGATTAATGAAAATATTGAATCAATTGATAGCAGAGGCTTTTTGAACTTAAGGAAAGTGCTGCAATTTATTCACCCCATACATAAAGCAAGGAGTGAGCAGGGAGAGATTTATTTAATCAAAGTTGTACAGCTGCCCATCTCACAAAAAATGACTTTGGGTGGTATACAGCAATTGAATAAAACAACTGTAAAAACAATAGATAAAATGATACAGGTAGTCCTTGACTTGCAACAGTTCATTTAGTGACCAAAGTTACAGCATCACTGAAAAAAGTGACTTACGACTGTTTTTCAGTCATACAGCATCCTCATGGTTATGTGATCAAAATTCATACACTTGGCAACTGATTCATATTTATGGTAGTTGCAGTGCCCCAGCATCATGTGATTATATTTTGTGACCTTTTGACAAACAGAGTCAATGGGAAAGCAAGATTCACTTAGCAACTGTGTTACTGACTTAACAACTGCAGTGATTGACTTAACAACTGTGGCAAGAAAGGTTGTAAAGTAAGTGAGGTAAAGTCACTTAACAAATGTCTCACTTAGGAAAAGAAAAGTTGGGCTCAATTGTGCTTGTAAGTTGAGGACTACCTGCATAAACATTCACATTAAAAGATTAATATAATAAAAACAAATATATAAATCCTAGGCAGAAGAGAGGATAATGATGGCTACCTCAGTAGTGGAGCCATCAAAGCATGCCTCTGGTTCCCTGGAAAGTCCAGGCCTGATAATAACCAGTTGCTTTACTTGCACTGAAATAAGACCAGAAGTTTTGGAAAATAGCACTTTGTGTAAAAATGCTTTACTTCATCTCCTTAATCTAGCAGTTATCTATCTGGAAGAAACCTGGGGAAGCCCAACCTATAATTCTGATATGTCAGCATATCTGGAGGACATTAGAGAGAGAATTACGTAATCAGTGTAATTTCTTTTCAGCATTCAGCAAGGTGTTTGAGGTTCTTACCATTTTTTGAAATATGTCAGGAAAAAAGTGCTGTTTAAAGAAATAGAAACTAAAAATATTTTTGAACTTTGGATTGTGATTTGTGATTAGAGATAGTTTACAACAGGGATGTCAAACTCATGGCCTGCAGGCCAGATGCGTCATGCGCTGGCCATGCCCACGCCCAGTTTAGCAAAGGGGGAAAAAGTCCCAATAAGTCATGTGACGCTGCTGTGACACCGCGAGTTTGACACCCTTGGTTTACAATCTCTCTTTTCCAACACACGGGAGAAATGCTAAGGAAATATTTCTGTAATTCGTATTTTCTCCTTTTGATTTACAGGTATTTTTTGGCTTATTAAAAGAACCAGAAATTGAGTTACCTTTGGATGATGAAGATGAAGAGGGAGAGAATGAAGAAGGCAAGCCAAAGAAAAAGAAACCCAAAAAAGATAGTATGGGATCAAAAAGTAAAAAGCAGGATCCAAATGCTCCACCTCAGAATAGGTAGAACCTCTTAACGTCCATTTAAATTGCTCAGGCACAGATCTTACTTAAATGTGACATTTCAAACTGTATTAAGCAACTTTTTCTTGCTTAAATGTTCCTCCATTTTTACTCCCACAGCCAGCTTTCTGTGTAAAGAGATATTCAAGTGGGGAGGAAATAGGGAAAAACTATAAATTATATGACTATTTAGTTTACACTAGGGTGCAGACTAAAGTTTATTACTCTTCAAGTGGAGAGTGAGGAAACCTGATAATTTGCTTGAGGATAAGCATCTGTTCAATGAGGTTGAAAATGTTCATCTGTGTTTTGAAACTTCTTTATGCAGAATTCCTCTTCCTGAGCTAAAGGATTCTGATAAGCTGGATAAAATAATGAATATGAAGGAAGCTACTAAACGTGTTCGGCTTGGTCCAGACTGTTTGCCTTCTATTTGCTTCTACACATTTCTTAATGCATACCAGGTTAGTGTACTAGATAGTGGATCAGATCACACCACAGCCTTGCATGAAGGCTTGTATTGGTGATTGCAGAGGGAAAAAAATCTATAAACTATTTCTGAACAAAATTATTTTTTTCAGTCTGCCAAATAACGCATATTAAATTTCAAAAAGTGCAAACTTTCTTTGTGAACTAGTCCAACCCTTCAGAGTGGCTTCAAAATCTAATGTGAAGATACAGGTTATTGTTATAATCTTCACTCCATTATTTCTGGGGACCATTAACAGAGTGAGAAAGTAGCACAATCCCCTCCCACGTCCATCATATAATATGAGCCAAAAGCCCATGCCTTTTTGGAGTTTTAATCCAGGTGGCCCCATTTGTATTTTAGCATGGGAGGCCCCTCTTTGCAGTCTTTTTGAAAACAATAAATAGGGGTTCAGCAATAAGTGTATATCTGGATGCACTGTGTCTTTGCTTTCTCCCCCAGTAATAAATGACTACACACTACACTGTCAATGATTCTGTTCTCAGTAAGTTTTGAAGCCATTTTTTAAAAAAGCTGATAATTTTTACCATATTGATTTCTTAACTTTTTTATTTAAATCTTGTCATTATTTTTATAAATAAGAGGGCAAACATGCCTATTATTCCTTTCTCTTCCTATTTTCCCCACAATAAATATCAGGTGGGATGGGCTGAGAGGGTGACTGATTGATTGTTGCTTGATTTTTTTATTATTTACTTTCAGTCTGGTGTTACGCTTTAAGTTTTTATTTAAAATAAAACTCTTTAATTGTGGTTTATGCAAACAGGGTCTTACAGCTGTGGATGTTACAGATGACTCTAGCATGATTGTTGGAGGCTTTTCTGATTCCACTGTCAGGGTATGGTCTGTGACACCCAAAAAGCTTCGCAGTGTAAAATCAGCTACAGGTAATAAAAATTAAATCTCATTTCAATTTTCGTAATAGCTGTTCTGCTCTCATGAAGTTGTTCTTTTAGAATAGCAATATTAAGCTGAAGAGACAAAACTAAAATAATGGCCAAAATTATTTCTTTGCAATTTAAGCATTCACATGTCTTTAATTGCTTAACAATACTTTAATGTTGTTTAAGACTCGGATTAATACCTTTGCAAAATGTATTTTTGTATAAACATATACATCAGAAAAATTAAAAAGTACTGTATTTAGTGAACCAAGTATTACATTTTTGGAATTTATAACATGCATCTTGTGTACAGATGCATCCTGTATACAGATGTCCTTCACTTGCAACCGTTTGTTCAGAGATTGTTCAAAATTACAATGGCATTGAACAAAAGGAATTACGACTTCTGGCCAAAGTTACAGCTGCTATAATGCCCTTGTGATCATGTGAACAAAATTTAAGCACTTGGCAAGCTACCTGTCCTTATGACCGACTGAAGGGAGGCTGCAGCACGCACACACATACACACACACACCAAGCCTACCTCCCTACCTCACTGGGTCCCTGCCAGCCTTGGGTCTACTTCCCATCCCACTGGATCTCACACTCCCCACCCCCATTTGATCACTTATTTTTTTCAGTAATGTTGATCTCTTTCTGGAAGCAACAGCTCGGTGCGTGGTCTTCCTACACAGTGGAGGCTGCATGGCTCCAACCTGCATGGCAATGGGTGCCATTTCTTTGTGGCCACTCCCAAAATGAAGACCTCATTGGGGAAGGACAGCAGGCCACTATACTCCCCAGCCTTCCTATGTAGTAGAGGTCGTGTGGCACTATCCTGGAAGCAACTGCCATGTAGGGAATGCGTTATGGCCACTCCAAAATGGATCCTACTTCTGGGTCAGAGTTACACAACCTTTACAGTGTAAGAAGGTGGAGTGGTTTCTTCTAGGAGGAGATCTACATTACTGAAAAAGTAAATAATCGAATGGTGACAGAGGGTAGGGAAGAGGGAATGGGACCAAGCATGGGAAGCAAGCCCAAAATCTGTAAGGGCTCAGTGGGGAGGAGGCCCAATGTCTATGAATATTGATTGGAGTGGGAAAGCAGGCCCAAGGCATGAGGGACCTCGAGTGGTAGAAAATGGAGGATGGGGGTGCCTCGGGTGGAGAAAGCTTAGGACAGGCCATGTATGAGCTGTGGAAGTGCTGCAGTACGGACCTGGGCCTCCTACCTACAAGGCATTCAACACTCCATTTAATGACCTTTGTAGTTGCTTAACTGCATTGGGGAGAACAGGAATGGGAGTCATTAACTGAGGCGCCTTGCTTAATTACCATCATGACTTGCAACTGTAATGAGCAGGCTCAATTACAGTCATAAGTCAAGGACTACTTGTAGTATTGTGTACAGATGTACAAAAAGTGCCAGTTTGGTGCAGTGCTTAAGACAGTAGGTTAGAAACCAAGAGGACATAAATTCTAATCTTGCTTTAGGCATGAAACCTGCTGGGAAATTTGAACCAGTTACTCTCTCCAGCACTAGGAACAAGGCAATGATAAACCAGTTCTGAAATCTAGCCAAAAATACCTCAGGAACCTGTCAGTCAACACGAGGACCAAGGAAGGAGAAAAAGTGCAAAACTGATTTTATACCGGTAGATTTGAAAGATCTCTGGAAATGTTTCATTCTTCCTCCCAACCATTCCAAATTTCCTTCAGAACTATGATATTCTGTGGGCAGTTTCCTGGTTTCTGGAAGCAAGTGTAATAGTTTAGACTGGACATGGTTTGGAATGTATTTATTTTATTTTAAAAGACTTACATAGCTACTCATATTTGTAATAAAAATCCTGGGCAGCATACAAATAGTAAAAACAACAAAAGTCCATCTTGGGGATGATACAGACCTGAAATAGGCTTCTTTAATCTGCAACATCATTCCATGAGCCAGATTTTGAAATTCATGCTCTGTTTTCATGGTCTTTGGGAGTAATAGAATGTTCCCAAATTATCAGGAAGAGTCAATCCCTGAATCATTGAGATTTGCACCTCACTAATGTATTTTTGCCAAAAGGAGAGAACATAAATTAATTCAGGAAGAATATAGAGATAGGAAATCAGATGGTTGGGAGGATAGAATAAAAGAAAATACTATAAGTGCAGGCCTACTAGCCTATCAAATACGTCACCCAAGTTATTCTATATATGCATCCCCAATTTAACCAAAGACCTCCTAAATTAAAACAGTAAATATTTCACACATTGTTGTATTTGTAGCATGTTTTAACCCATTGTCTTTTAGTAGGATAAGAAGTACATTTACTAAAACAAGTACTATTAGTTGATTATACAGAACATGAAATTTAGGATTTTTTTCTTTCAGATCTCAGTGTCATAGATAAAGAATCTGATGATGTTTTAGAAAGAATCATGGATGAAAAAACAGCAAGTGAATTGAAGATTTTATATGGTCATAGTGGACCCGTCTATGGTGCTAGTTTTAGTCCTGATAGGTAAGATAATAGTTCCTTCACTGAGCGTGTGTGAACTTTTGATTTACAGGTATTTTTTGAATAGTTGTATTTTGTGATAAACGTTTAGGATTAAGATTTTTCTTTTTCTTTGCTTTGTCAGGAACTATTTGCTGTCATGTTCAGAGGATGGCACAATCAGATTGTGGAGTCTTCTAACTTTTTCTTGTTTGGTGGGGTACAAAGGACATAATTATCCTGTATGGGACACACAGTTTTCTCCGTATGGATATTATTTTGTATCCGGTGGCCATGACAGAGTGTCTCGGTAAGAATATATCACAAGTTTCTCATATAGATACAGCCTCAGAACTGTTTATTTTTAGCTAAGGAAACCTTTTATGTTGTTGCTTAGAATATATATTACATTACAAAATTACATGACCATTGATTAAAAGTAGTTGTTTATATTTATATAGAGGCACAAAAGAGGCAATATTTCATTTCTAATACAATCTATTTCTTTCTCTTATTAAACATACCCTCTACCGGATTAAAGTTTGTGGGCTACAGATCACTATCAACCTTTGCGGATCTTTGCTGGTCATCTGGCAGATGTCACATGTACACGTTTTCACCCAAATTCCAACTACATTGCCACAGGCTCAGCAGACAGAACTGTGAGGCTTTGGGATGTACTTAATGGAAACTGTGTAAGAATCTTCACGGGACATAAGGTAGATGAATATCAAACCCGTATGGAAATAATTTTATTTTACCACTAATCTAATTAGATAAGTTCCCATTCACTGCATATTCTGTAAGTTTAATTAAAGACCTTTTATGGAGCCACCTTCAATTTTTATTTATGTGGTTTTCTCTGGATAGTCATATTTCTTTGAAATTGTATATTCTTAAATATTGTAAGTTGCCCAGGGGTTTTTTAGACTCAGATGGCCTCAAAAATCAGGTAGGTAGTTATAACTTTTAAATGCCTATTTTACCGTAGGGGAAACCCGATTACGGGTTTGCAAGCAAGGCACAATTTACATTTATAAGAATTCTTAATTTTACCCAGTAGGCCTCATCAAACATACTTTGATAAAACTTTTCACTTAAAAATCAGTCAGACTTTTGTCCTCATAAAACTGGTTCATTACATTCTACCAATCATGGTTTATTGAAGATTATAACTGTCTCTTATTTTAAAAACTAAAGTGGTTTCATTAGTATATCGTGCTAAGCCCAAACCAAGGCACTTTATGGTCTACCATGTGTATATATATATACCAAGCTAGCAAGTCTGAGAGCAAATACAATGAGAATTCTACCTATTAGGGAAGTTCCTGGTGAAACATTAAACATTTCTAGTAAGATAAAATCTGTGGCATTTTGCACTGTGACCTTTTCTAAAATGGGAGGCCTTTAGCACTCATGCCTTTTATTACTTTGAAGATGGACTACTACAATGCATCTGTACTGGAGGCTGGTCTTGATGACTACTTACAAACTTTTAATGCAAAATATGGCAGCCATATACTGGTGAGAGAGCCATAACAGCAGAGATATATCAGTGATAGCATTAACTAGACATTTAATATGGAGGGATATAGAGTTGAAAGAAGTAAGGGAAATATGTGATCCAATAGAAACATATTGGTTTAAAAAGGATATTTAAAAAATTGCCAACAGGATTTAAAATCCCTTTTTAAAAAATTTGATAAAACTATGGAATAAATGGAGATACCGGTTAATGCCAGGAATTTCTCCTTTAACACCGGTGGTGGAAATTGAGAAATTCTTTAAGATTGAATTGAACGAATGGATTAATAAATTAAAAGAAAATCAGATATATAAATGGGAAGACTGGAAGAACAAGATAAAGAATATAACACAACTAAGGAATGTTTTGTCAGATATTAAATTAAATTGGTTGAATTTAATACAATTAAGAGAAATGGATAAAAAATGGAAGAAAGATTTGAGAAGATAGACAGTTAACAAAATTTGAAATGATTATAAAAAAATGTGAGGTGAATGAATAATATATAGGTAAAGGAAGAAGTGGGAAAATATATAGAATATTAACTGAATTAGAAGATCAGGCAAAAGGTTTAAAATTAGTTTGGGAATCAGATTTAGGAGAAATAAATGATAATGATTGGAAAAATATTTGGGAAAAAAGAGTATATAAGAATGTGTCAGTTAGAATGAAGGAAAATGGATATAAAGTGGAGGTGGTACCTAAAACACCATGTAAATTAAATCAAATAGATGTTAAATATACAAATATTTGTTAGAGGTGTGAGAAAGAGATTGGAACATATAAATGTAGCGGGATTGTGATAGTGCACAAAAAATATGGGACATGGTGTTTAGGGAAATTAGAACACTTTTGAATGTAAATTTAGATATGTCACTGAAGATTGCATTACTGTTACTGGTGGAAAACTGGAGACTGGTCTTGATAACTACTTACAAACTTTTAAGTAGTGCAATGTACTGGTGAGAGAGCCATTACAGCAGAGATATATCAGTAGCCAGTTTGTTTTCAGGAACATGATAAAGAGCTACTTATAATATTATGCAGACTTACATTGCTTATGACTAATTTTTCTAGAAGCCAGTCTCCTTCAGAGAACATCTGCATGTCCATTCATGAAAGGAGGCTAAGGTCCCTCATAACAGAGATGTGTGAAAACTCAATTTTTACACTGAGACAAGCAAATAGTCTGACCAAATCAAGAGATGTGGAAAACTCTACATTCGCCCCTAGGAGATGGTTTCAATAGTGGGAGAGAAAATCACATAAATAGAACTTGTATCTGAGTCATTACTGTTTATTATTTAAAAACTATAATTAAACATCCTTCTGTCATATTTAAGTTCATTATTTGGATTCTGGGTTGAAGTAGATAATGAGGAAGTAGAAAATTAAGTGTACTTGACCCAGCTACATCTGGAGTGTGCTGGAATTGGACAACTGATAACTGATTTTGTTTCAACTGGAATTTTTCATCTACTAAATGGGAATGGTTAGCAGATTTAAACACTAAGCATTTTTAACTAAACATTTATAAATTATTTTCATCTTGTTTTGTTTGTTTACCCCTTAGGGACCAGTTAATTCATTAGCATTTTCTCCTAATGGACGATTCTTGGCAACTGGAGCAACTGATGGAAGGGTGCTTCTGTGGGATATTGGCCATGGTTTAATGGTAGGAGAGCTAAAAGGACACTCAGACACAATTTATGCACTCAAATTCAGTAGAGATGGAGAGATCTTAGCTTCAGGTATGATTTTAAAAATTATAAAACTAATACTATCAACTACAATACATCATTCTCTATTTTGTGCTCCATCTGATTTCTAAAGATGAAAAATAGCTGCAGAAATAGTTGCATTATTATTATAAATGGTCCCATCCATTCATGACATCCTGACAATACGTTTCTTAGATGGTTTGAGCCTTTGGAAATAAACATTTGTGTGATTTTGAAATCAGTTTTGCTAGGATTGTCTTTGTGAAATTGTTTTCATATTTATAGATTGAGGTTTAATAGAGCAGGTCTTCTTGGGATAAGTTCTTGGGATAAATAGAGCAGGTCTTCTTGGGATAAAGTATATTCCTTTAAATTCAGTTCAGACATTGTTATGTCAACATTACTGGGCAGAGAAAATTGTTTAACTTGAGTGTCATGTAATTTTTTAGAAATTTAAATTTTTAGAAAACTATGAGGAGACTTCCACTATTACTAGAATAGGTTTGCTTGAGTATTTATCGTAACTTCAACAATTTTCCATTTTAAAAAATGGATGAGTTATCTTCCAAACGATAGCTCATGTTAATTCTTTATAAATTCCTGGTATATTAAGCATTTCCAGTTATTTTAGTTGTCTATACAGTCTAAGACCAAACTGTAGAAATCACAGATAAAATACAATAAACATTTAAAAAGTGAGGAATATAAAGTACACAATCTTCATTTACATCAAACTACTGGTATATTTGGCAGGTAGAACAAATGTTAAATTAAGTTAAATGTTAGCACGAAGTGTGGGTCAAAAGATGGCATAGAAAGATGCGTGAGTTATTGATAGCTTCATCTAAGCATGGCCAGATACCTCAAATATCTGGTGTTATTGAAGCTCTCTTCCAACACCTTTGAGAATACGCTTTTCTGTGTGAGACAAATGAGGCCGAAAAAGTACCGTAATTAGGAATGGTAGAAAGTATACTATAGAAATCACCATAGCAATATTTTAAAAGTTTGGATACGTTCATTCTTCAGGTCAACCTTCGAAGTAATTTTCCTGGTCCAGACATTTAACAGGGATATTCAGTATTCTTGTTTTCTGAATCAAGACATAATTTTGCTTTTACATTTACTGTGATAAATGTTTGTTTATCCAGAAAATATAAGTTATGTTTGACAAATTGACTACAGCATTTAGAGAATCCATGGATGCCATGAACTGATAATGCAATGCCTGTTTTTAACATTCTTCATGTTGTTGTTTTTCAAGGTTCAATGGACAATACAGTTAAACTTTGGGATGCTGTGAAAGCTTTTGAGGACTTGGAGACAGATGATTTTACAACAGCTACTGGACACATAAATCTTCCTGAAAGTTCACAGGACTTGCTTCTGGGCACATATATGACCAAATCAACTCCAGTTTTACACCTCCACTTTACTCGAAGAAATTTACTTCTTGCTGCCGGGGCTTATAGTCCTCAGTAAAACACAAAAGTAGATGACTTGATTATGCAAGCCTTGTAAAGTATGTTTAGATCTTCACATTCCTGAATATTACCATTAATATATTGTACAAACAAACTGAAATTCTATTGGTACAAGGGTACTAAGTAAAGCAGGACAGGGGGGAAAAGTGGTATTTCTGCTTTTCTCTACCACCCTCCCCCCAAACAGGAACATAGTTTTTTTCTACTGAAATCATAAGGAAGGAATTAACTGGTGCCAGCTGTGAAGATAGTGTAAATAGACAGCTGGTTTGGGTACCAGTCAATCCTTTTTTCCCTTTCTCAATGGTCGTTGGACCTTTCCAAAGGTTTCAAATGGACCTTTCCCAACATTAACATAGGTTTAACTCCATATTTTTCTGTAAAACTTGTTCAAAAAAGTTGGGAGAGGAGAATGTATAGAGCAGTGTGCTGTATTTATGTAGCAAGAAAACCAGAATTATTATTTAAATTACCCCAGAGCTTTAAAAATCACATTATATAACTACATATGTATTGGAAATTACTAAAATAAGTAGCATTTCAGAAGACTGACTTTATAAATGTTACTGAAGACTTTTAAGAGAGACTGGCTTCTCTAAGAATTCTAAATATTGTTCTACACAAGTAAAAACTATTGTCACAGAAATATGATTTTTCAAGTACGAATCAGAAAAATAGCTGGCCTTAAACTTTTTCATAAAAATGTTGGCTTATGCCTTCATTGAAATATATTAGTTACAGATTGAGTGTTGAAATCAAGCAGCATGGATCCAGTATGTATATTTTAAAAATAATTGTGATTTTGTATTTTATAGTTTTGTATCTTTATAATAAAAATTCTGTAAAAATATTTGCATTTGATGAGTTATCTTTACATGGTTCTTTGAGAGGCAATGTTGAATTACTGTGGCATACCGTAATACAATGACAAACTTCACATACTTCACTTAATGATAACTGGGATCAGAATTTCTGTTACTAAGCAATGCAGTCTTAAAGCATGATGACACATGACTGCATCGTTTAATGATCGCAATCCTGGCAGTTCCTATTGCCATTAAATGAAAATCATGGGTCATTAAGATAGAACAGGGATATCAAACTCACGACATATCGTCATGTGATGTATTGTGACTTTTCTCTTTGCTAAACCTGTGGTGGCCAGCGGGTGACCCGTGAGTTTGACACCCCTGAGTTACAACATTGTATGAGTGCAAGTTGCCAGCTTCCCACAAGCAAAATCAATGGGAAAATTGTATGGAAGTTGCTAATCCTGGGCATATTGCAAACAACTTGGACAAGCATTAAGGGGCAAGAAGGAAGTACTGAAGTGAATTGCACAGGGTGCTGAACTGGTGTTAGTTACTGCTTGTGTGCTGGGGTTTGCTGTGGTGCAAATGTGCATTATAGTGTATGGGAAATTCTAGTATCTCATATTCTGTAGCAGGGCTACAGAATATTTCAGGAGCAACCTGAAATCAGTGCTCAAAACTGTTAAGGCAGAGATGTCATCTTGCTTACATGTTAATAAGTCACTTTTTTTATTCTGGAACAGATGGTTTACTGCAATGCTTAAAATTACTCTAATTTTGGGCAATAGAGAGACAGCCTCTTTAATAATATACACATCAGAAATTTGGACAGTTTTCACTCATGGATTGATACTAAAGGCAAATATATTCATTTTTCATGATTTACTGAACTGCATCTGCTTCTGCAACTCACAGACAGCAATACAACAAGAAAGGTCCAACAATAAGAACCTGTCCAAGAAAAAAAAAGAAACTTCAGTCAACACATCATCTAGCATAACTTTTATTTAAGACTCAATTCTCTCTTATGAAATGAGGAACAGGTAGTCCTTGCTTTGTTTAACCACCATTCAAAGTTATGACTATAAAAAAAAGCTAAGTGTGACCAACTCTCACACTTATGACTATTGCAACATCCCATAGTCATGTGATTATCATTACAACAAGCAAGTTAATAGAGAATGTGGAAATAAAATTGTAACTTGTGATCATACGATGTTTTGCTTAGCAACCATGGGGCTTCACTTAACCAAATGGGAAGATTGTAAACTCAATTAAGCCATTTGATCTTCTGCTTAGTGACCATAGTGCTTAGTGAGCAAGTTGCAATCCCAACTATAATTGCTAAACAAGGACAACCTATAGACATTACATAGAAATAAAAATAGGCTTACTAACGGATATCAGAAGTGACAGAAATATTCTTCATTAAGTAAGGAATTACAGAACTGGCAGTATGGAATTATATATTACTAGCTGAATACTTGTGCTCCACTACAAAACTATGTGATCGGGTTTGATAAATCAACACTTACACCTCCTCTCCCCTTCTCTCCCTCAGCCTTGCTGCACAGAGACCTCTATCCCCTTCTCTCCCTTAGCCTTGCCCCACATAATCCTCCCCATCCTATCCTTCTCTCCCTCAGCCTTTCCCCACATAAACCTTCCCTATCCTATCCTCTCCCTCAGCCTTGCCCCACAGAAGCCTCCCCATCCTATCCCGTACTTGCTGCTGTGAAAGTAAAACTGAAACTCCTTTCCTCTGCTTGTGTTTTGCATTTGGAAGAGATTTCTTTTCAGGTGGGAAGTAGAATGCCTTATCATCAGTGTGTGTTAATAATAATATAGGAAATATTAATTTGCTGATGGTCATTTCAAAAAATCCATTCTTAGTGAGCACCTAGAAGCCAAGAGGAACATATGTGGCAAATTTCAAGTTTACAATTCTGGAGATTTTGTGATGATGTGTGAATGGTATTTCGCTTTTATATATATAAATTAGACTGAAAATAAAATAGGGTGGTAATTAAAAAGGGCTAACCAGAAGTTAACAAGCTCAGCTGTTTGACTGCCTGTAACTGACTAGATTTGAATCAATTTCATACCTTTGGGTTTTATTTATAGCTTAGAAGGTTGTTAGGTATAACAGCTGGTGCCAGCTCATTACTTTCAATATGTATTCCCAATTGTGTGCCTTCTTACTCTCTTGAAATTCCTTCATCTCCCATAAATATAAATGCAAACATTAATTTCCTTGCTAATTATCCCAATGCTGGGGTGAGCATTCTAAAAGGGGGAGAAGAGGGGGGGGGAAAGGATTGCAAGATTTGCCATTTTACTCTCCATTTCTGAGAGACAAATTCTGAAAACCTTTTGGGCTCACTCAATTGTTTTGGGTTAAATCCTTCTGATACTGTAAAGCAAAGGAAAGCTAAAGTAACGTTGTAAGCTAATTGTGGTCATATGATTTTCTATGTTGTGACTGCATCACTTGGCAATCAAGTTGCCACTTCCAACTGTGGTCGCTAAATGAGAACTAGCTGCAATTAAACCTTTTTCTTAAGCAAGCTCCACAAAATCTCTATGTAACGAGAAAATTAGGAAAAAAGCTCCCGTATTTTTCTGAGTATAAGACGCACCTTTT
>JANHFT010003293.1:339820-357260 GCA_032467955.1 Pseudoxenodon macrops | reverse complement strand
TCCCTCTCTTTGTATCTCTCTGTCTCGGTCGTGGCTGCTTCTCCTTCTCCCACTGTCATCCTTACCTTCTCAGGCCAGGCGAGGAGTGACTGGGAGGAGAGGGAGAGGGGCAGGGCCTGCCAGTGGTGGGATCACCCGATGGAGCCACAGCAGAGGGCCCAAAAAGCCACATGCGGCTCCGGAGCCACAGGTTGCTGACACCCGAGCTAGGGGTATTTGCTGATTTTATCATTAATTCTAAAGCTATGTGTTTTGTTTAGTTTCTATTTAGGGTCTTTCCTATTTTACACCTAACTACTTCACAAAAATGTCCTGGCAACATCATTTTTATTCTGAGTCTCTATGACATTGTCTTCATCTTCAGCCTATGAGTGAGGTAGTCTGAAGTCCCATTATGTTGGAGGTAAAGTCAAGGGATCCGTATTGGGTGAGATCAAAACAATGCTAAACAGCCATTTTAAGCTGATGCAGGAACACACCCTCCTTCTAAGCTCAGCCTATCTGCCTCTATTCTCATGTCATCTCTCAAAGAACTTGATATGACAGTGTTATATATTCGTGGTTTATTAGTATTGCACAATAGAGGTTCAACAGTCAGTACTTAAATAAAAGCATTTACCAGTGCAAAGTGAAATAGTGATACAGTAGAATGATAGGACGACAAACCTAATTATCCAGAAAAATCTGAAATTTAGCCTAAAAGAAAACAAAGAAAGAGGAGACAAAACCTTAGTGCTACTTGTGAGTTGATTCCCTTTGCGACTCTGATCTGATTCTTTTTCAAATTTATTCATCTTCAGTTAAAACAGAATGGACCTTAGGAGGAGGAGCATAGGAGAACTTATGGCAGAACTATCCCAATCCTGTGGCAGGTGAAATAATATGCAAGCCAAACCAATATGTGGCTTTGTAGTGACAATCATGATTGCTTTAAATTCTAGATATCTTAGATTAGGGTTACACTAGAAGCCAGGTTCGTATTGCATAGTGATTTCATGTACAAAACACCATCTCCCTATGGTTGACTGTACAATTGCAGAGACTCCTATTAAGACAATACTTTTTTTAGGGTAAGGCGAAGTGGAATACATGTAAGGTGAAATGGATTGGGATGAGGGAAGAGGAAGGTAGCAAATGTTCTGTGTGTCCCCTTGGTGATAACAGAATGGATTATTTCCTTTCTAATTCTAGAAAGATTTGCTGCAAAATATATTCAAGTCACATGAGCAGGTAGTGTTCATTGTTTGGGAAAAGCAATAATTCATTTGATTAGTATGCAACGTAAGAAGGATTAAGGCCTTTCGTGCCAGATTTTAAAAATCTATAATGTCCTTATGGGTTGACTACCTGGAAGGAATTTGCATCTCATAAAAGGTGCAGGATATGAGTGTTGACAACAAACCACATAATTGCTTGCTCTGGCTATAAACTGGAATCATGGATTATGTTAAGCTTCTTTTGCATGGCAAATAAAATATGGAACGGGGAAATTCTTTTATTTGTATTGAAACATACATAAAATCATTAAATTGGGAATTAGGTTATGCTTTGTAGCATATACACATAGTTGAACACACAATCCATGTCTTGCAATCCTCACTTGGTGCAAATATATCTTCATTTTATTTTCACAAATATAAGTAGGTCACTATGGAGAAAATATGCACTAGAATAAGAGTAATTGGGAACAATATCATGAGAAAGGAAACATGATTGCTATAAAGCTAGATCTCAAAAAAGGTGAAGACAGGGTGTTCCATTTATCTCACTCAAGGCTTAAGTGTGGCTTGCCACACTTGATCCTTGGCTGTATATAAGCTGGGAAAATGCTGAAATAATTGAAAATCTTTTAATTTAGATCTTACCAAATGGCTTCCTCCACAACCATAAACCATGTTTTTACCCTGCTATGTAGGGCTTATCTACACTCCTCATCTTCTGTTGCTTAAGCTGGCCAAGGCACTGTCAATAGAAGAGTGTTAAAAGGGCAGCCAACTAAAGCTTCAACTCCTCCTCGTTCATCCTTCAGCACACTTTCTTATTCCAGGTTGAGAAGGAAAAAATTGCAATGGTCACAGAGTGAGGAACCAGTAGTTACTTTTTATTGTACAAATGGGATGACCATAACCTTAATGGTGCCTTGCCCTCTGATGGGAGAGGACAACCCCAAGAGTTTCCACCTATGGAAAAGTCCTTCCTCTGCAGCGCCAGAAGAGTAAGTTGATATTGATCATCTCAGTTTCCAGGCTTTTGATTCCTCATCATGGTGATGGGAGATATGTCAATTTAAAGTCAGTGCTGCCTCCTTATGTAGAAGCATGCTTTAGAAGTGATTTCAGAGGCTGTAGATAGCTAAGTCCAACTTTCTTCTAAACCTTTGGCATCAAACACAACAAAAATTTCTATAGCACCCTTCTCTAAACTTGTTCCTCTAGGATTTCAACCCTCATAATATGGCTGGGGCTTATAGAAATGGAAGGCCAGCACAGTATGAAGGCACAGATGTTGGGAAAAGCTAGCCTACGCGAGCTAACTTGAATCAGTTTCCTATATTCATTACTGTTTGCTTACCTGTGAAATGCAGCGTAGATACCTGGTTGCCACCTCTCTGGCAATCAGCTCTTGGCCACTGTAAATATCATCGCAGGGAATCTGGGCTAAAATCTTCCTGATCTCCTTCTCAGGAAGATGTCTATAACTGCTGTTTCCAAGTTTGTGCATGGGAACGGAGGTACTGAATGCACAGATAAAACATTCCCCATGCAACAGTGTGACTGAGATCCAAATTACAGGAGCAATTATAGCCCGCTGAGCCATGGAGCAGAACATATAACGCAAGACAGCTGGGTCTTTCTGTCGTTTCCCTATGGGCCTTTTCCATTCTTCAGCCAACATGGAAACATTGTTATTCATCACAAAACCAAAGAGGAACAAGACTAAGGGAGGCATAAGCAGGATACCAATCCCATAAGCCAGATTGTAACCAGGTAGACATGGGCACTTGAAATCAAAAGCCACATAGATCTGCGCACTCAGGAGAGCCATAATGCCACATATGCCATTCATAAATGATTCCTGGTTGGACTGGAGGAACTGGAATATCATTCGGAATTTATCCATCTTCTTTGTTGCTTTATGAGCACTCTCTTGTAGAAATATCAAAGAGGTTCCTCAATTTTCCAGAAGTTACAAAGAAAATGACAATAGTCAGTGTAACATCCAACTTTTTGCTTCTCCAGCAATGTTTTCATTATTCAGAAAACATGCCTCTCCAGTTCTCTATTGCTGTCTACAAAAAGTTACTTTACCTTTCACTTCTGTTCTTCCCAGGACTTCTAGCGTATTACCAACTCTGAAACATCAGTTCTGGACCATTTTAGATAAGTCTTGGCTGAATACAAGGAAGGTTTCTTCTATGTCTCTCTCCCTCCTTGTCTTTTTAGTAGTCTGGATCCCTGATGGTGCTTCTTTCTGGAGAAAGCAGATATTTTTATTCTGTTTCAAACACTTTTCATTTGTAACATGAAATGCATCTCTCTAATTTTGGTGAAGATGTTTGCAAGATGGGCTCCTCCCACAGCCCCTAAAAAAACAGGATGCTCCACCTGCATAAAGAAAGAAGAGAGCCTATGCAAAATGATGGGCAAGATGGGATCCGTTCTGCATAAACGGATTCCTAGGCAACAGAAATATTGTTCAGAGGCTTTCTCTCTTCTTTTGGCATTGTTTTTAAACTGAGAAATCAACCTCTGCTTGATAGGGGAACAGGGTGAGCTGGTATTTATGGTTCATGAAAAAAGGAGAAAACATACATCTTAATTTCTTTCTAAAAATAGCGGTCAATAAATCAATTTCCATACTTACTTACTGAGTGGAGACCAAAACAACAATAACAGAAAACCCATCCACCTCAAACAAAGCAAAACAACATGCCTCTAACTCTGAGGTGTCTGGCACCCCTCTACTGCCTTAAAATAAATCCTCAGGGCCAGCGTTATCTATAGGCAGAACTAGGGCTTGTATTGGGCTTGGGGAATCACAGAGCTATGTGCCATTCAGCCTTTCCTATGGCCACTGGGGTAATTTGCTGGTTTCTCTTTGGGGCTTTCTCCACTGCTGAAGTGAAGCATAATATGCCAATCCTTGAGCTGGTAGAAAACTGTGCCAGCATAATGTTGGGTACTTCTGCTTCCTCTATAATCACTCACTGCTCCTAAATGATGGCGCCCATAGCATAGAATCATAGAGCTAGAAAGGACATTGAAGGTCTTCTGCTACTGTGTACATGGCAAAAGAGATTAATCAATTCCTTCCTTTCCCTTCCCTTTCTTCCAAATAGTTAACAATCACTTCTCTTAATGTGGAGGGGGTTTAGGGTAGAGATGATTTCTCACACATGATGGCATCACATATAGAACTTCAATAGGACTAACAACTCAAATAAATAGCTCAATACATAATATATTAACAAATATAAGGAACCTAATTTACGTTTAGCTCCATGATTTTTTTTTGAAACTCCAATCCTTCTCCAGGTTAAGGTGCATTTCTTACCTGATAGGAACCAGGCAAGGAAACTGGACATCCTGTTATTATGGAAGAACAAAGACAAAACAAGGTCCCCTTCCCTTTAAGAGTTCATTTGATAGGAAGGAAAACCTTCCAGCTCCTATTTGTTTGTCCAGGTTACAGGTTTCCTAGTATCTGGTCTCAGTTTAGAGTGAAAGATTGAGTTACCATATTTTTCGTACTATAAGACGCACCATAATTTTGGGGAAAGAAAACAAGAAAAAAAATTCTGCCTCTGCCTATCAGGATCAGCGGTGTCTTCACTTCCACTCAGATTTTGATAACAGGTAGCACAGATCTTTTTATCCATTTAAAACAAACCCTATTGCCCTACACACATTTAACATGGGGTGAGGGGTTATTTCACTTCACAGGCGGTTTTCAGGTGGTTCCAGGTGACAGGGATTGCCAAAAATGAGCATCGCGTTTTCGGCCTCCGCACGCTGGGAGATTGGTGGTGGCAGCTGCTTGACACTAGCCAAACTCCACCGCTGCTGTGTTTTCATGAGAGCACGCGGCTCTGTGAATTGCATCTGGGAGGAAAATGCCCGAAAACACGATGCATGGAGGCGATGCTCTTTTTCTTCCCTGATGCAATTCACAGAGCAGCGCACCCTCTGCCTCCTGGCCAAATCCATCTCCCAGGCCAGGAGCAGAAGCCGACCACCCTCTGCCTGGGTCATCTGGAGAAGGGACAAGCCGAGTAGCCAGCCACCTTGCCTTACGCCTCTCACACAGAAGCGCCCATTTCGGCAAATGAGTCCCAACATCCACGCTTCCGACCGAGGCAGCAAAGGTGCAGGGGCTTTCCGGGAAGCCGTGTTTATGAGATGGCAGCATCCAGGAGGACTGAAGTGCTGCATCCCTATTGGGTCTTGCTGCGAGAAAGCCAGTCTTTCAATGCTTACGGCTATAGGTAGGAAGACGGGATGTCTTGGGAGTGGAGCCTTCGATGCCAAGTCCCTCTTCTGCCCCTATGAAAATCATCCCCCAGCCAATCTACTCCAGTTAAATGCGTTTGTTTTAAACGGATAAAAAGATCTGTGATGCTCGCTATCAAAATCCGAGTGGGAGTGAGGATCCCCTCTGCCTGGAACTGCCCGAAAATGCAACGTGCCGAGGCCGAAAATGTCTGAAGGGTGGGGCCTGGCAGGTGGGTGGGCGTACCTTCAGAGTATAAGATGCACCCAAATTTTCAGCCTCTTTTAGAGGGGGAAAGGTGCGTCTTATACTCTGAAAAATACAGTAGTTTTCCACATTTCAGACTCTTGGAATGCTACTACTGAAGCATTAATAATACATTCAGAAGAACAATTATTTATTAAATCTAACAATAACAGTGTCACTATCAGAAACCAGTCTCAGTATATTTCCATTTAAAGTATATTTATATTCTGCAATGTCTGTAAGAATGTAAAAATACCCTTTCAGGGAAATCAGTATGCAAATTGATCTCCAAGGGAGATCTCCATGGGACTTGTTCATCCTCAGCTTACTTTAGGAAATAGCCAATTTGATTAAAGGTCTTAGTAAATATGGAAGTTCAGGTTCATCATTTTTGTATTCACTGTGTGAATGTAATTAAATTAGAACAATCCCAAGATGTATAGTAAGCTATTGAGCTGAATAAATTGGGATAGCTATAGTTAAAAATCCTTTCATTCATTGCTGACCTACTAAGAAGATACGATGAACCTGGTCCTGAGAGAAAGTGTATATTTGATTCAGGCCCTTTAAAGCAAGTTTAAAAAATATTTATAGCTTGTTTAACTTTTTTTTAATTCTGAATATTTGTGTGCTAAATGATAAGATAATATGTACCCTATTTGGTAACAAGATGAATAATGCAAAATCTGTTCTGACAATAGTCAAAAAATAAATACCGACATCCCTATTTTAGCTAAATTTGCACATTATGCAAAGCTGTTATTTGTTTAATTGTGGTTTATTGAATAAAGTTAAACGTCATACTAAACCATAACCTGGATAGTTGCCAAGTTGTCTTTACAACAGAAAGTGCTAGATGTCTATTTATTTATTTAGTGCCAAGCAACATGGAAATAGGCTGGCAATTAGACCTATACCCTCATAATTCCTGCATTGACATTGAATTAATTATGGACAGAATCAGTTCAAACCAGAACGATCTGTTTTCCCTGGGACAAGAAATATTGCATCCCATTTCTTTTCCTTTCTGTTCCAAAGTTGGAAAAACAGTCTTTATTTTTAAGAGCATTAGTTAAAGAGTACCATAAATAAATGCAACTTTGTTAATATGAGCAGCCTGCTAGGCCAAATGGCTTATTAACTAAAACAGACTCAGAAAAACAATGATGGTATATATAACCAGAGGAAGTAGATACACAGATTAGTTCAGCAAAAATACAGCACTTTAATAATAACCAAATAATCAAAAATACAAGTGAAAGATAACTAAAAAATAAGCTTGTTATTACAAAACATTTTTTTTATTAACAGCATAAAGCAACCTTACAATTTAGCAGCCTCTCTCAATCAATTATTGTAAGGTCCCAGGTTGCCCATTTAACTTTTGTTAGATCGCGTAGAGTAAGTAGACTCGAGTCGCAGTGAACCGTCAGCTCTTGTTTATTGGTAGCAACACATAGTAAATCCGGACTGCCGGCAGGCCATGGGGAACCCACTTTTATAGGATTCCCTTGGCTTGCCGGCCGACAACTTACATTGGTTGAAACTTCCCGCCGCTAGTTTGCGCATGCAAATGGGGATTAGGAAATGCAGGGAGGATTAGTGAGAACACAACACCTTTCACTCTAATTTAAATGACAAAATGATTCTTTAAAGTAAAAGATAAACAAAATTCATATATAGACAGTCCTATATAGCAATAGCACTTAGACTTATTTACCGCTTCACAGTGCTTTACAGCCCTCTCTAAAGTCAGTATATTGCCTCCAACAATCTGGCTCCTCATTTTACCAATATTCTCAGAAGAATAGAAGGCTCAATCAATCTTGAGCCTGGTGAGGATCTAACCCCTGACAGTCAGCAGAATTAGCCTGCAATACTGCATTCTAATCACTGCACCACCACAGCTTATCTCAAAAGATTGGTATCTTTTTTTGTTGCATGCTTTCGTTATTTACTAACAATTACAATTGTTTTTCTAATAACAAAATTTGCTTGCTGTATTTGTTTCTCTGTTGGATAAGACTATCAATGGAAACAAACAAACAAACATATTCTGTCTTGTGCCTTTACGAGCAATTCTATCACATCACTACAACTCTACCATACTTGCTTGCTTCAAGAGTCTTTTAATTCTGGTTGATGAACCAGATTATAATTCACCACGCTTGGGTTTCTGCATTGCACTAAATTATTTGATTTTGTCCATTATTGGATTATTGCTTAGGACAGTGCAGAGGTGGGTTCCTACTGGTTCTATCCGGTTCTATAGAGTAGGTAGTAAAGTCTGCAGTGATGTCACGGAGCCGGTTCTGTCAGTGTCTCTGTGGGCGCTGCCATCTTGGATTTTTCTTCTGCGCATGCACAGAAGCTAGTTTTTGACTGCCATGTGTCCCCTCGCTCGCGCGCTTTGCATACGCACTCGAGGCGCAACCCTGAGTGAACCGGCAGTAAGAAGATTCAGAACCCACCTCTGGGACAGTGGATAAACCCAGATAATTGGGACTGTAGTATACCACGATTTTAAAAATTGTGCCTCTGAGTTATGTGTAAGCCAGTCTTGTCTGAGAAACAATATACTCTGAACCATGTTGTGTTCTGTCTGATGATCTATGGACAAAGTAGAAACAAAAGTGGTAAACTTGATAAAATAAATGCAATTCTTTAAATAATTCTAGTTGCCGTTTGGAAAGGTTCAGCTGCTTAGTCTTGCAGATGGAGGCAGTAGACCCCTGTTGCTGTGGGGAGCCATGTGACATGGGAATTTTCTAAGTGTGAGAAGCCCCCGTTTCAACTTTCTTTTAAACATCTGCTTGATTGGCTGGGGATGGCACCTGTTAATTGTGCTGCCTGTCCAACGCAAAAGTATCATCTCTTTGGCTCAAATCCAGTGGAGGTTTCCTATTATACCAGGACAGAAGAAATTTGCTTATTTGCTCCTGGCTAGTGATGCCACTTAAATGAAGATTTTCCTTTGCTTTTGCTCCCTTTTCTTCTGTGTAGGCATTAAACCGCCTGAGTTTGATTTCTGTCTGCATGCTCTCAAAGAAATGGAGGATACACTTGTGTGCAAAGTCCCGCGTTTGTTCGCAACAGGTCTCTTCAAATATTTTTTGCTCAAGGTCAATGTAATTGCTCCAGTAGCGGGTTTGCAAAAAGGCGGCATGATTAAAGCAGGGCTTGAGAGAACGAGCAAGGAAGGCCATCACGATGAGGATTAAAAGAAGACTCCAACCAAAAGCCTGGAAGAAAATGACAAACAGATTGAGAGCCTTTGGATTTACAGAAAGAAGATGAAACCCAATACCAGCTTGGCTCTACATCCTTATGCAACTTCAAATTTCACACCAGTTCCCAGAGTCAATGAATCCATACCATAAAAACATAACTTTGTTTAAATCCATCTAGAGGAGAAATCACTTTTTGGTCAGGAAGAAATCCTGGCAAAAAAAGAAAAAAGAGAGATGCAGAGTAGAAGCGAGGTGGTACAATATATGTATAGAATATCTTTCTGAATCTGATGAAATTGCAATGGAGTTACAACTATTAGAATATCCAGGTTTCCAGTGGGAAATCTGGGAGTTGTAATGCCAGCATGTTTGGAAAATCTGGTGCAGTGAATAGAGACAATTGAGTTTGACTCTTTGGAAAACTTAATTTTAGATATAGTTTTTTTTTTTAATAAAGTGGAGTAAGTAATTTATTCCAAGATATTTTATACAGGTTTTTTTTAAATCCACATTTGGCAGGAAGGCTAGGAATGACAGGATTTATGGCCCAATACATTTATTGGGTGCTGGATTGGAAGAGTATTTCTCACAGGACCAAATGCCAATAGATGCCCATTACTTACTTGTGAACAGCATTTGAGATACCTGGACACTGCCTTGCGGGAAGTGTTATTCCTCATCAACTCATCATGTTTGCATGGGATTTTGGCAAGGAAGTGTTGTAAGGCATCATAGGTGGTGATGTTGGCAGCAAAATTTGGAAATTTCTCAGGATCAATGGAATTGCTGAAGGCACAGACAAAACATTTCCCATCAAGGAGGGTGACTAGGATCCAGACGGTGGGTGCTATCATAGCCCGTTGCATAACAGAAGAACACATGTACCTGTGCATTGGACAGACAGGAACAGACTTGTCTGTTATACCATAAACTGAAGAGAACAAAGGGGCCTTTACAAGAAAAGTGATGGAATCATAGGGTTATCATCAAGAAAGGAATGATACGCAAGTTAACACTGAATATGTTGATTATGCCATTTGTTCTGTCTGCATGAATCTACTTTGCTATGTACATTTCTGTGCAATGCTTCTATAAGACCATATTATCTTTGTAGAAAGTGGAAACGTAGCAGAAATAAACAAGAAGGTATATAGAGACCAAACAGAAGAAAAAACAAATAGAAATGATGTTATAGAATATTCTATTTATTTGGCATAACCTATTTTAGAGAAGAAAGAACGAATTTCCAGAATAATTATAAAAGAATGGTTTACCCAAATATTATTTTACAAATTAGTATATAAATGTCTTTCTGTATAAACAAATGCCAAAGGAGGAGTTTAGCTATAGAAAAAACAAGGCAAAGTAAAATTCTTAAAACCACCTTTCAGCCCTGATCTAAAACATTCCTACCAAATATGTTTAATTTTAAAAACATATACAGAATTTTATTTCCTGGAATATATAATATAAGTGCCAGAAAAACCATGGCAGAGAAAAAAGAAGATGCAGGAAATTGAATTATCTAAGTACTTAGCATTTTTAAAATAAACACATTATATAAGTAATTGGATTCTTGCAATAAAAATCATTGGAATCTCCCACCTGATAATGGATGGATTCTTCCTTCTATCTCCAGTTGGTCTCCTCCACTCCTCAAGCATCATAACAAATTGCCTGTTGACAATGAGCCCACAGAGAAAAAGTGCTATTGGTGGGATAAACATTATTCCCAAGCCATATGCCATGTTGTATTTAACAAGGCAAGGGCAATTGAAATCAAAGATGGTGTAAATCTTCACACTTGCCAATGCTAATAGCCCACAGATCCCATTTGTCACTGATTCTGAATTAGACTGGAAGTACTGGAAGACCATCTGGAATCGATCCATGCTGTTCAGGATATTTCCCTGAATAATAAATAGTATCAATCTTCTGTTTTCCTGACAGTCTTCTTCAGCACTGGTTAGGAAAGCTCTACAAGCTCTTAAGTTAGGAGGACGATGGACAGGAAAAACACAGTAGAGTAGTCAGATTTTCACAGATGCCCTTTTTGGTTGTCCTGAAATCTCATTTTCATTAATATAATATTTTGTTGTGCCTTTCTTGCCGTTGTATTTAGAAGCCTTCTTAATAAGTCTTCATTAGCAAAGTTGTTTATCTGTGTGTTATTGGATCATTAAAAAAGACTTCTGTCTACTATCTCCACTTAAAGAAAAGGGAGAAAATTACAGAATTCTTCTGTATACCAACAAGCTGCACCTGCAGTACAACGTAGGTTTTTTTTATCAGTTGCAGGATCTGTAGCTGGTGCACTGTACAGAGTGTTTAAATGATCAGAGCTCTTCCTTATTTCCTTTTTCCCAATGGTCCCTGTGCACAATGAGGAAGCAGTATAATCAAATGAGAGAGTTTGTTTACAGGTCTCCTCCCTGTTTTTCTCAGAGAAGATGCTGGAGGATTTCTGCAGCTTTAACACTATGAATGCATCCATGGCAAGAGCTCTCATCTCCACTTGCCTCCTGCCCTCACCATTTCATTTTTAAAAACTGAATAGACAAATTTTCTTGTTTCATTGCAGAAGCAAACCCATAAGGCAATGCCATGGATTGGGGGATTGGGGCACATTGGCTAGTGTAAGGAAGTGCTTTTTAACTGTATAAAACAGAATACAGGGAAAACTAAATACAAGATTAAATACAGAAATGGGAATTCTGTGCCCCTTCAATGTTGCTGGACTGCATTTCCTAACATCTACCATAACCAGCCTATACTAGTTGAGAAGTATAGTTGGGGAGAATTACACATCCGAATAGCCAGAGCAGGGGTGTCAAACTCACATTGTCATAGTGGTGTCACATGATGTATCGGGATTTCCCCCCCTTGCTGGACATGGGCATGGCCAGCGCATGACACATCTGGCCCAAAGGCCAGGAGTTTGACAGCCCTGATCCAGAGGATTATAGGATTCCTACTCCAGATTCTAGGCTTAAGAACAGTCTTATATTAGTGTTCCCTCCATTGTCTTTTCAAGACTTAAGAGCACTAATGGAGCGCCACAGATTTTACAAGCCTCGCCCAGTAAACTTCTGAAAAAGTTATTTTCAAAGCTGAATATGCATCTTTTTTTCTGCCTTTTAATAGCTATCTGGATTTTTGAATTGCAAACTTTAGCTACAGAACTTTTCCCAGAAGATTCTTCATATCTGGGCTACAAAACATCTTCATAAAATCAGCTGTTGCCTTTTCTTTGCGAACTACTGCATGATTTATTAATTTATTTTATTGATTTATTTGTCAAGCGTTTATAAGATAACAGGTGTAATCTTGATCTTTGGGAACTATTCTATGCTGGAACAACTTGCTTCCAGAAGTTGTAAATGCTCCAACACTGGAAATATTTAAGAAGAGATTAGATAACCATCTGTCTGAAATGGTGTAGAATTTCCTGCCTGAGCAGGCTGCTGGACTAGAAGACCTCCAAGGTCCCTTCCAACTCTGTTATTCTATTATCTGCCTCTCCAATTACAAACCTGCAATTATAGATATACAAACATATCTATAGGAAATGATTAATGAAGTATCTAACCTTCTGAGTGTCTCGTAAAGAATTAAGATAAATTAATATCTGTATTGCCAGCAGGGATAATTATATTTCTGCACTAATTCCAACCACAAGGGGGCAGCATTATATTATTATACCTATACCTATATTATTAGCCTTTTCAGCAAGGAATAATCATTTATTGTTATTATCCATGTATCTTTTTTTAATTTGAATAATTATGTTTTTAATTTACTGGATATTTTAGAATTGATCCTATAAATTGTTATAGTTGTCATTTCATGAGTTTTAACTTTTCAAAATTGACTTGCACTTCTCAAAATTAAATTTCTGATAGAGTGAAATTATTGCTTTCCACCACCCCTCTAGTCTAGTGCATATAGATGCAAATTTGTGTTTCTCAAAATGCCCCAAACCCTGGTCTTGTGCCTTTTAGATCTGTTTGATTTTTATGGATCAAGGACTCAAGCAATGATCCTTGGTGGGAGATTGACTCTTTTTATTAGTATGTGTTAGTTTCCCCATTTTTATCTGAGAAGTATTTTTGTTTTAAGTTCTCATGATTTTAACCTAAGGCAGCTTCCTCAGTCTGTCCTTTTCCAGACTTCAATGGCACAACCTCCACTCAGTATTGTGGTCAGTTCTATGTGATTCTGCATTGAGGCTCATAAATGCTACTTTTCTTCCCAAATCACTGCAGGACAATTTAAAAGTAGTGATTGGTGAATTTCTTGAACTTCATTTTCCCTCCCAATGAACATTACTTACTGGTGGGAGAAAACATTAGCAATTGCTGTCCTTAGCATATGGTGTAATGGACTTGGACAAGGATGGGCTGATGCTAGAACAGAAGATTTAGCCACTTTTCAACTTGCTTGTGACATGCGTGAGATTATTAACCTGTCTTTTGTGCTACTTCTGAACAGGGTTTCCTGATCAGAAAAATCAGTAAATGCATGTTCAGAAATAGTTTAAAAGACAGATCAGTATGTTAGAAGTGGAGTCCATGGCAAAATGGGAGGAATGTCATATAAGGCGTTGAAAGAACTCCATCTATCCTGTCCTATTTCATCATGGACACAGCCTTTAGCCCATTGACTGTCTATTGACTATTCCGAGAAATGGTCTTATTGATTTTCTAAAAGACCAATAGATCCTCTTCAGAAATATTTTAATGACATGTCAAGGTGCACTGGGGAGACTGCAAGGAGGATCAAGAATGCTTCCTTCCATCTCACAACTTACACTTTGGCTATGCCTGTGATTTAGCCACAGACTAAAAAGGGAAAGTGGTAGATTTCAAGGCAATTTGAGCAAATATCCCATAGAGTACAAATAATAGCATTGGCATAGGGCCTATACTATACTATAGGCAAAACAGGGCCCTCAGAAGTAATAGAACTATGAAAATCCTGCCAGTAGAATCAACAGAAAATTTGTAATGGGCTCATTTAGAAGACAACTATAGAATCATGTCACTCTTTCTCAGATTATTTCTGCCTTGGTGTCTAAGTCTCTGTGTCTCTGTATAACTTCCTGGTATTGTTCAGTTTTTTAAAAAAAAATCTTTTTACTTAATAACAAGTAGAAAAGAAGCAAAACACAAAAGGTCATGGTGATGTGATATATTTATTGTCAAAGAAAAGAAAAAATAACACATAAAAGTGCTTTAACAAAAAAGTGAAAGAAATATAACTAAAAAAAACCTGATACTTCATTAGAACAATTCTGTATATATATTTGTCTAATGCAAATATGATTCAAGTGTATACTGTATATATATTTATAATACATTTATATAGATACATTTTTAATCTACTGTTTTCTGTATAAATGAATCTCATATTTGCTTATACTTAATCACACAAAATCTATGTTCATAGACAATCTGATTATAAGGTGGCAAGTGCTGTCAGTCTTCAAACAGTACATTTATCTTTCCATGGCTGCAATATCAGCCTTTTAGTCAGATAATCCATTTACATTGTTTGGTGTCACGATTCCATGTACTAGGTATATAGTTCATATCCTCTGAAAATGATAGCAATCCTATTTATATAATCCACTATTTTCTCCCAAAGCTTGGTCAATTTGTATTATAGAAATATTTATTTTAAATAGTTAATTTATTATTTGTGTATGTATAGATTCATGTTTAGGTTGTGCTGTTGTGTGTGTGTGTGTGTGTGTGTGTGTGTGTGTAGTCATGAGATAGCAGACAAGCCAGTTGAAGGAAGCCAAGGCTGAATCATGCAGCTGTGCAAGTGGTGCAGTCAGGGGTGGGTTCTAACTTACCTCGCCGGTGGTTTGCTGCCTCCCGTGCCCCGCGCGCCTCATGCACACACGCATTCGCAGTACAAAAAAGCCCCAATAAAAAAAAAAAGTCCAAAAACAAGATGGCGATGCATGTGCAGTGCTGGAAACCTGGCTTCTGCGCATGCGCAGAAGAAAAAAATCCAAAAAAAAGATGGTGCCGCCCACGGAGCAGCAGACGTCACCAGCGGTCTACTACCTACTTGGTAGAACTGGTCCAAACTGGTAGGAACCCACCTCTGGGTGCAGTGTCCAGCTATTGAGGAACCTGAGGATTATTTCTTTTATAAAGAATGCTACTTCAGATGTTTTACCGGCTTACAGTTAAATAATCAGATTTTGAAGGTACAATTTTCACTATTCACGAAAAGCAACAACCTTGTTACATGTTTTTAAATCCTTAATCTATTCCCAGAGAGTTCTTGATATACTGTTGAATTGAGATGGGCCATAGAAGAGGGAAAATATTCTATTTTTTCCTGTAGTTATTCTTCTTTTAACCAACTGGCATGAAGCTTTAACACTTTTGCTGGTCATGCAGTTACTAAAGGCTCACTGAGCATTCGCTGAAGTGGAAATTTTCAGAGAATGCTATTAGCTTAATAAACTACAGTATAGGAGTGAGGCTGGGGTACAATGACATGTAAATGATAAACTCCAGAAGAGAATTGCTGATCTCTAGCAAAGCTGGCCTGATAATTGTATGAAGGAGAAAGATGGTCCTTTTTATTTTTAGTTCAGCAAAGTGTTTTTCATTTCACTGCACTTCTGTAATGAGGAATAAGCGAAGAATAAGCTAACTGAATTTAAGACTCAGAAAGAGTTTGATAGCATCTTTTCAGACGAACACATTTTATTTAAAGGCATAAGCACTTGGCAGCTGCATTGTACTTTCTCAGATGCATGGAGTGGTTCTGTGATGAAATGAGTTTAGCTCATTAAAACTTATGCCTTTTAATAAAATGTATTAGTTTGAAAAGATGATACCAGACCGATTACCGTGGCTCTCCTCCTATAATATATGTAAGAACAAACCTAATAAAAAAATGTGAAAGTTTTACCAATCTTACCTGATTTTACTTTATCTTTGCCTCAATTTCTCCATTAAATTACCTACATTTTTAATTAAGATCTTTATACCTCGATCTGTATGCCTTCAAGTCAGTATTGATTCTTGGCAATTACCTGGATAAATCCCTGCAGTTTTCTTGGCAAGATTTGAAAAATGACTTTCCAATGCCTCCTCCCTAAGTCAGACAGAATGACTGGCCCAAGGTCATCCAGCTGGCTTTGTGTCTAAACCAGGAATAGAACTCATGTTCTCTTGGTTTTTAAATTGGTATTTTAGCCGTTGCACCAATGTGGCTCCTGTTCTTTACCTTATTCTATATGTATGTCCCACCTTCTCATTCTGGAATTTAAGGCAGCATATGGGTGGTCCATCTTAGATTTCCCCTCCCATAACTCCCATAACTCTGTGAAATAGATTAGGCTCAGACAGATTGCTCAAAGTATCCCAATGGTCAAGAATGGGATAGCACCTGATTTCCTTCTAAGTCCAACACTTTGTCCCCTATACCAGGGGGCGGCAACCTTAAACAGTCAAAGAGCCACAAAGGCCCTAAGCGGAAGCCCCCCCATTCAATTCTGGAGCCAACTGGAAGTCCGGTTCCCACCACCATAGTGTCTCCTCCTAGCACGACGTACTTTTTCCTCTACCTATCCTAACTGAAAGCCCTATCAATTGTGGAGCTGACTGGCGATGGGGAGCCACAACAGAGGGATGAAAGAGCCACATGCAGCTCCAGAGCCATAGGTTGCTGACCCCTGCCCCATACCACCACAGTAAACAGCCTTTTTATACTCTTTTTATTTTCATGCACTATTGCTTTGGGCAGGTGCATTTTGGAAACAGGACTGTCTCACCCAAGTTGGAGGAGAGGTTTGTGGATTTTTAAAATATGCGACAGTGTTCTGTTTTCTTTGGTTTCCTATTGAAAATCAGCAGGAAACTGCTGCTAAATTTCAGAGTACAGTTCCAGAAGGCCTTGGAAACTGCTAAGAAACCCACATTTGAATGCCATACAGGGCCAGCAGTTGTGCACCAAATGCTATTTCTTCTGTATGTTGGCAGGAAAGAAGTTTCAGAAATAATTCTGAATATGGAAAAAATGGAGATGGATGGTGTGCTTGTAATATTGGCTTTCCCTTGTTTACACAGAAAGCACAATGAAGGAAGATATATTGCTCTAAACAGGCAGCAAATACACATATCACATTTTCCAGGTGTATTGACCTTGCAACTTCCTGAATTTGCAAATTCTAACCGGCAGACCTAGCACATTATCAGGTTGGAGAAAGGGATTACACAGTTCTAGTGACCCATGTGCAGTTAAATGACTTTATGTCTATGTTCCTTGTTAGTTCCCCCCCCCATCTGCTTCTTCTAGCTTCTGAGTTTCTCAACCTAAATTTTACTGCTTAAGTTACAGGACCCTGCAGGATATTTGAAATAGTCATATACTATTGGACCGGGCTATTTATGAGACCGCCTTCTGCCGCCAATAGCCTCCCACCGACCAGTGCGCTCACATAG
>JANHFT010003293.1:328052-339720 GCA_032467955.1 Pseudoxenodon macrops | reverse complement strand
GTGTTTTTATTACTGGCTGTGCACCGCCCTGAGTCTTTCGAGAGAAGGGCGGTATATAAATTTAATAAATAAATAAAATAAATAAATAAATATACCACACAGCTTAAAAGTGGTGTCAGGTTAATACATAAGATAATTTAGTTAAATTCCAATCTCACATAATATATATTTTATTCCTTCCCCCGACATTGTAACACTAACTATAATGCTTCAGAGACGGATTCGCTGTGAATTAGAGTGGTTTTGATATAGTCTTAAAAATAACTTCTCGATATTTATTATTTCTTTATGTGCAGATCCTGCTGGATATGATGGATGACAGCCTTTCTAACATAAAGATCACAGTCTAATGCTGATTACAAGCACCATGCAGCCAGTGGACATCCCCCAGGGACTGCTTTTCATGACTCAATACAATAATGTTAGCAAACTGATAGAAAAATGAAGGTGGCTTTATACTGCTTAGGTGAATCTGCAAGGAATTATATCAAAACAGAAAACTGCAAAGATATTTATTTTTGTACAACTGAACCACCACAACTAATACTGATTTAAAAAAAAAAGTGTAACATGGAATGGATCCAGGGATTGCCAATAGAGGAAGAAATTGTGCTTCTGCTTTTGAAGCTGCTACATGTGAGCTCTGAGAGAGTCTCATAGATCACATATCATAACCTTATGTGTGACCTTGTCCAGTATTCTGATAGAGCAGGTACAGTATCTTGAAAACCTCTGCAAGAGCTTGTGTTAAGAAATGGTTCAAAGGCTGAGAGAAGCATATTGACAGATTTCTGTTCTTTTAAGCAAAACGATTGTTCTAAATGGATAAAAGCATTTCCATTTGCAGAAGAGGCTTTGTTCTTGGAGAAGAGGGTGGGGGCTGCATTCAACCCAATATTGCTTTTAGCATGTTGAATTTGAGAACTGAACAAATGCATTTACTTTTGAACCTAACTAGTGGAACTGTGTGAGTTGGGTCCGATAAATATGCCAAATCCTACCGTCACCAAGGGAGTTATTTCCCAATCTGTCCCTGACATCAGAAACAGTATTAAAAGTTTTTCTCTATTGGAGTTTCTCATTATGTTGAACATATTTTTCCAGATAGTCAAACTTAATAGGTGCATTAGGCACATTTCAGTGCCAAGTTACAACTTCTGTTACTATTATTTGTCACATTTCATGATTTTGATTTACTGTCACTTTTATTTTCTGATTTTGGTTTTAAGATTTGCTTTTAGGGGCAACTGTGAACATTTTGGGTACAAATTAGGAAGATGAACCGGAGAGGAAAAATGTGGCTGAGATTTAAGGCTATTGGGCTTGCATAATTTCTTCAGAGGGCAGAGAATTTCTAGGCCTGACTGAATCAATAAGTAGGGTGACTTTGTTGATATTCATTTCTTTTCCTATTGTCCATATTGAGTTTTTAGTAAGTTGCAATAAGAAATAATTGAGTTGTGGTATTTTTAAAAAATTGTACTTATTCCTGTGTTCATGTCTGCATCCATACCTTAGTGTTAAATGTTGGCTAATATATTTACTTGAAGTAAACATTCAGGCTGTGCATGCTTTGAAATTTTTAGCAAAAAAGGGCATCAGATCCTGCATGAACAGATAGACCTTACCTGTCCCAGAGTTAGGAAAGTAACCCCACCTTTCCTTTTGGCTTCTGCATGAATGTGAAGGAGAAATGCTATTTTAAGGAATCAATCCCCTGAAGATGTGACTTTAAAGCACTCCCAATTGTTGGACTGTTTAATCAATAGCTGAGAGGTGGTATGCTTTTATGTGCTTGGAAACATTTCCTCAAAATCATTTTTAAAGTGTACTCAGCCTAGTAAACATAGCCTTAGGCCTAATGTGAAAGCTCTCCGCAATCTTCAACTTGGATTTCTAACAAGAGAAATATGCATGAGGATAAAAAGCCTGCTGTGTGAGACTTAACAGAAAAAAATAAAAGAGAAAAAAAATGGGGCTTTTGCCCTACTTCTTCTTCTCTTGTATTCCCTTCATTGAATTTCAACCTTTACTATCTTCAGTTTGCATATCCAGCATGCTAGTTTAGAATGATGTGGTAATCTAGCACATCTGGATGGCACAAGCTGAAGATAGGCAGTGTGCAAAGATGAGGAAATACCTTACTTTAAAATTAACTAAGAATGCTTTACTGAAAATGACTGATTTGCCCTTTTGCAAACTAGTGTGCACATTATACAGGATGTATACAGGACTTACTTACTGGCCTATTTTCATGAAAGTGTGTTAAATATCAATATATTGCTTTCAGTGATATCTACCCATCCTGTTAAGATCTGGCAGGAGAGACATTCTCCAGAGCCCACCTGCTGAAGAATCTTGGCTAGTAGAGCCCAGGAACAGAGCTTCATCCGTCATGGTGCCAATTCTCTGAAATATTATACCTCTGGGGGTTAGATTGGCCCAACGCCCATGCTTCTTGGCCTTCCCTAAGACTTGGCTCTGTGCTTGAACCTGGGGGCCCAGGTTCACAATGGAGCCCAGCTCTTGAGATATCGAAGGTGATTGATGTTTTGAAATATTTCCCCTACTGTATGTATACTTTTTATCCTGTTTAATATTGTTAGCAGCCCAGAGTCATGTACATGAGATGAACAGCCATATAAATCCACTAAATGAATGAATGAATGAATGAATGAATAACACAATTAATATCTTCATTAAGTAATTATTTATACCAGCTTGAAAATGCTTGATTGAAGGCGAACATCCAGGAAAACCAAACAAAATAAATGTTGCTATTCTCCTTTTAACTAAACAGAGGAGCCTTCTACTACTTGGCATGGCAGATCTTGAGAATTAGGAGAAATTTCTGCATTAATACATTGTACACATTCATTTAATACTATTAATCAAGACACACTGAAGAAATTTAGTTGAGGATTTACAGAAATAGCAACACAGTAAAAAAGTTTTTATTGTTTCAGTATAGGATAGGCAGGAAGAGTAGATTTTCACTTTTGATTCCATGTTTCAATACATCCTTGTCATATATTTTCAGTGGTTTTATCTGTTTTTCCCATTGATTTCATTTAATTAAAATATTAAGTAAATAATGGTTTGGACTTACAACATGGGGGAAAAGAAATTCTGGAGAAACAGTAAATGATACAAAGAGAATCCCTCCTTCTCCTCCTCCTATTTTTTTCCATAGTACACTTTCCTCCCAGAGGGAGCAGCGGGATATGGTTGTTGGGCAGCAGAGGTGGGTTCCTACTGGTTCTATCCGGTTCTATAGAGTAGGTAGTAACTCTGCGATAACATCACGGAGCTGGTTCTGTCAGTGGCTCTGTGGGCACCTCCATTTTGGATTTTGCTTCTGTGCATGCAGAAGCATTTTTTGACTGCTGTGCGCATACGCGCTCAAGGCGCAAACCGGCAATAAATTTTTTTAGAACCCACCTCTGTTGGGCAGGGATGGAAATTAGAGCTACTCCTTCATCTAATTTTCTCTTAAATTGCAAAGTGATTTACCATTGCATTCTTCTGCCATGAGTTTTAACCTTCCACGTCCAAGTTGGGTACATTGTCCCCATTCACCAAACTGTACCTTCCTGGTGCAAAACAGAGGATAGATAAATTGCTATCTTATTTTGCATCTCTAGTCTGCTGTTATTAAATGCATAAAATGGTTAAAGTTGGAATAACCACTAAAGGCCACTTACCCACAGTACCGTGTCCAATGGTTCTGAAAAGTCCCGTGAAGCTTAGTTACACAACAAGATTTTTGGCTCAGAATTTGTAAAGTTTCATACTTCTGGCCTTGAGTAACAAGCACCTTCCTCTCCATTATCCCAGAATTGGGTTGAAGGATGCAGATCTTAGTAGAAGAGGTAAGAATTTCTCCAGGCAGGAGTGGATGTATCAGGAGATTCAACTTGACTGTGGCAGCCTAGAATAAATCTATTTTATGGATGAAACCTCTGTCACGAGAGTTTAAATTACTGCCTCCCTGTCCATTTTGTAAAAAGGCTACTTCTCTCTAAAAATGGTTGTCTCATTATGTTTTACTTTGATGATAAATGAAGCAAGGCCCTCAAGCAAATTAATAGAGTTGCTGTATCTCCTAACTATTCTTGCAGATGTTGATATAAAATAGATAATAATTGTGACAGAACCTGTTAGGGATAAGCAGTAGGTAAAGGTAGACACCTTCCTTCCTTTCTCTTTAAAACTTGTTGCAGAGTACTATGATTAGTCTAATTGTTTATCACAGTATGTCACTTTCATACCTTATAATTCCAGTTAGTTAAGGATTATGTTACTTGTTCACTTTCTTTCTATTCACAGCTTTTCACAAAGGGGAAACAATAGAGATTGAAGTAACTGATAAAAAAAAGTTCTAGGAAGAAACAAATATGCAAAAATAAGTCCTAGATTTATTTCTCCCTTAGAATAGGCCTAAACAACTGGAGCCGTCAAAACATGAGGAGTTATAACATTTAGTTGCTGCAATGCTGTAACATATAAAATTCACCACATTGGAGAATTTGAGTGTTCAACACATTCAGAGGGCAACATCTAAAGATGCCCAAACTAGATAATAACAAAAGTTATGCACAATGTTCTCTAATGCAACCTATGCCTTTCAGATAAGAATGGATGGAATTTTCAACCACTGATATTAAGAAATAAATTATGACAGTCAGTTATTCAGCTAGCCTTTGTAGATGCTTAGGATATAAAACTTGTTTTGCTATTCTTTTGCAAAGTTATACATCAAGCAATAATGTTTCTAAAATTGGAAAATATTTCTCATAAACTAAAACTAGTAGGTATCCAATTGCATAAATCATAACTGGTAAATACATTTGTTTTAACATAAAAATATTACTTTTTAATTTATTGTAAAAATCAGTAGATTTGGAACAATATCAAACACATATTAATTAAAGATTTTAGACACTGCTAATTTAGATATTCAGACATTTGGATTTTTAAATAATCGGACAGTTTAAATTTCATGTTATTTACATACTTAAAAAGTTTTCTTCACCAATAGCTGCTGCGACTAAATGAATTACTGTAATACTGCACAATTTTACAATATTGTAAATAATTAACTTATACTCAATCAGATTCTGGTGCCTTTATCTAAAAGCAATAGAAAGAATGACATGTAAATGATAAATATATAATTAACTTAGCAGTTGTACAATTTATCTTACAGCTGCTTTCATATTTGTGATTTTGCAAAAAATAAAACCACATATGTATATTAAAAGCTGATTTCTAATTTGAATTGCTTGTTTCATTTCTTTTTATAATCTAAAGATTGATGATCATGAAAATGAACCAGCAGTCACTAAAAGGGGCATTTATTTCTAGCACTTTTTCTTTTTCTTCTTTATGTACTTTTTCTTGTTGATCTTTTAACTATGAAAAAACTTTCAATTAAAATTATATCTATATTCATATCTATATGAGAATCAGCAATGCTCAGGCCAGATAGAACTCTTGTGCAAATTTTGGGGAGGTATTGCATATTCTCAAGGCTAAGAAAAACCAGGTGAAAGACAAAGCTTAAAAGACTTATGTCTTCAGTTTTGTGTTTTAGCAGATCTAATATGCATGACTTTCAATCTTGTCTGCACTTAAAGACTTCATTAATCCACTTTGCACCATTAAAGTTTCTCCTGTTAACTAATTATTGAATGCAGGACTTAATTTCTTGAGAACCAAGATTTATTGTTGTGAACCCTGATTTACCACATACTTTCCCCACACTATGTATAGTGAGTCTATTAAATCTCCTTATTCATCTTTTTAAAACCAACATTATAGGTCAGCCTGTTGAACATTCTGGCTGGCCTTTGCTTCATTGTTTTCAGTTTCCCAATAGAGACAATTAAGATATTGATAAATTAAGGAAAAAGCTTTTATATGGAATGCAACAGAGGGACAAACACTGGAGGGAAAAAAACTTATATACATCCTTCTTCCCATTTAATTTGATACTGAGTATAGACTTCTGACTGGACAAACATGGAAGTTTTCATTCTTATGCATCTAGATTAGAAAAACGGCTAAAACAACATGTAATGGTCCTGATATTCATAATGTAACAGATATTGCCTAATTCCCAGATGGCTTAAGGACTTTCCTTTGGCACAAGAAAGGTTGAGTCATCTGGGATTATTTATATTCACAGCAAGATGAAATGCAAATACACCTGTTCTCAGCTACTTACAGAAATCTGATTTGTATGAAGAATTATCAACAGTTTGGACTGGATAGTCTTCTTGTGTCTTCTAACTGCTATTTCTAAGTATTAAGGTGAAATGCATGCCTTTTCAGGATGCCTAATATCTATATATATTTTTGTTAAATATGGGAAGGTACGGCACTATGCAGTGAATTGCAACCATACATTGTAATAACATAGTTGAGACATATAGAAGCAATAATAAAAGTGTGTAGTCCCCCCCATGTTTATGTAGTATATGTCATGTTTATAGTAGTGTATATTAGAGGTGGAGACCCTTTGAAACAAACTTTCATTTTAATATATCCTGATTAGTGTACATTCAAAGTGACAATAAAGTTATTCTAAATTCTAAGTCTGTCTTTCCCCCCAAAACACTTTAGATAAATATTAGCATACTTTCCAATTCCCATATACAGTAATGTACTTCAGAGACTGAAATTAGATCCACACAAGAAGGTTTGTGATATGACAGATTGATTTATAGCTGAAAACCTCTTAAGATAATAAGACTCTCCTAATAACTGGGTTTTCAGTTTGGTAACTGTAACTATTTGACAGTATTTATGCAGAAATCTGGAGCCTCAGCTTCCTTTAGTATGCAATTGCAAAAAGCAACCTTTGGGCATCTAGCTCTCAGGTGTCTCAGATAGGTGTCATTTTATATCTACCTACCATTGGATATAGTTATATCCACTTTGCCACCAAACACTATTATTCCCTCCTACTTTTGCACAACTGTATCAAAAGTATTTTTTAGGAGAACAAGCACGTGGGCGGCCCACAGAATCTCAGTTCCTGATTTAATCCAAACGACTCTTATGAAAAAGGGGAAACAGATGGCTTAGCAGGAAAATATTTTCGGGACGTGCCCAGGACCACTCCTGTTCCTCATCCCTACCGTACTACCGAAAACATACACCGCTAGGCACTCGGTTCACCTGCCGGTTCGGGACTCGCGCCTAGGGCACCATTTCGGTTTCCGGGTGTAAAATTACTCGCCCCGCCGACGCTCTTCTCCGATTCCTCCCGCAGCAGAAGCAGCAGCCCGCGCCCGCATTCACCCGGCCGGCTGCCCATATTTTCACCTTCGGGTCGACCTTTCCTCAGGCCAAATAGGTGCGCCTGCGCCCGCCCTTTTCTCCTCAGCGTCCACCTCTGGAGCGGGAGGCGAGGCGGAGCTTTCACAGGCGGTTTTCGCTCCAAAAAGATTAGGTGTCCCCGCACCACGCCCGTTGAGGGATGTACGGCCAGGTACCTGTGAACCAGGTACCGTGAAAAGAAAAGAAAGAGAGAGAGAGAGAGAGAGAGAGAGGAAAGGGCACGCGCCTCTCCGGCCGGCCTCCCGCTCCAGAGGTGGCACATCTGGTTGCCCACGTGACCCGTCCGGTCCCTTAAATACCGAGCCTGAAGAGGCAGCTATCGCCATAACAACTAGATTGGAAAGGGGCACCACAGCTGCCTCCCCCCCCCGCGATAAGGAAGAAATGCCGGGGGAGGAGGAGGAGGAGGAGGAAGGTGGTGGTGGTGGTGGTGGTGATCGAAGGATTAGGAGACGCCAAGTTTCAGCAGCCGCTGATGGCTGAGCGAAGGCGGGGCCAGATGACATCCCTCCTCTTGCTTTGCCTGGGCAAGGTAAACTAGACGGAGTGAGCCAGCGGGAAGGGAGAAGGGGAAGAGAGAAGGGACGCCGAAAGAGAAGCGGGACTCGGAGCCAGGATTTGATGGGTTTCCAATCCACCTGAATTCCCCGAGGGACACGGAGCAGAGCGTCGCAGAATAGCTTCCAGGCTATTAGCCAAGCCGGGAGACAGCTTCTTGCCGTTGGTTTCCCATGCGTGACAGCCAAGGCGATGTGGACTTAGCTCAAGGAAAAGCACCATTTAAGAGGAAGGAAAGACAAAGGGGGTCTTAAGCCGAAGGGATATCGAGAGAGAGAGAGAGAGGAGGAGGAAGGTCCGAAGAGGGGAAGGGAGAGACCAGCCCCTTCATGAACCCCTTCCTTTCACCCAGAGCAGCACAACAAACCTAGAGCCTCTCAGTTCTTGTCATCCCCTTAGCTGCCTTTGGTGCCATGGGGAACAGCTTCTCCAGTATCCCAGCAATGCCTAGGGGCAACCCCAACCGCTTCCACAGGGTCCATCATCAACATCTCAAAGGTAAGAACTTCATCTGGTCTAGAACTTACTGTGTAGCATGAAATGCTGACCCTTGAAAGTTTGGGCATTATAGGAGTCAAAGCTTATACCCGATTAAATATCAGCCTCTAAACCCATCCACCCTCCTCTCCATTCTGTAATACTTCCCAGGTTGGTTAAAGTCACCTGAAACCCTTCTCCAATAAGAATCTTTTTTGTTTACTTTCACTCCCCCCCCTTTTTTTTTTTACTCTTGTGATAGGGAATCTATTTGTTGCAGAAATAGAAAAATCTCTTAATTCCTTTGCTTGGGTTTGCAATCTTGCATCTGGGTACTTGGAAGTCAATGTTTTTCCTTGGAAATAAGTCTCCTTGGACATTACTCCTGAGTTATTGCAGGGAAACGGGTTTATTCTTCTCCTGACTCTTTCTTCAACTATGAATTGGGTAAATAACACATTAGGATGGCATCAAAAAGGTAGGAGGAATAACATGTCTTGAGGAACTAGGCGATATACTTCTGAATGAGTGTGCTGCAGCCCCTGTTGTCTTGGTAACCCCAGAAATGTCAGCTTTTTGAGTGGGAGGATCCATTTTAGGAATAACAGATTTTATGTGCATCAGATTTGATTAAATATTACAACTCTTTCTAGTTGCTGTTATGTTTAAAAATCTTCAACTGGCACCACCGTATTGACATAATTCCCAATAGATTTGTTTGCAAATCTAAATACCCAGCATATGAATCACCTGAGCTTCTTTTGGTATACTGGACTCCTAAGCATTGCACAAAAATATCCTGCTGGGGTCACAAAACATGTAGCCAGAATATACTTATTCCATAAATTGTTTGGGACTAAATGCATGTCCATTATATAAAATTAAGTGATTTCTCAATCACGGGAACTGTCTTATTTTAGAAAGTATTTCCATTTATTTATCTATTTACTTATTTTGTTGAACAATCTAGAATAGCAGGTATATATTTCATACATATTACATTCACTCATTCAGTTTTAAAATAAGACAACCAGGGTTGGCTGTTAAAAAGACGATTAAAGAAAAATGAACCTTCTGCATCCCATGTTTTCCAATCTTTCATACTTGCACTTTGGTTGCTTCGTTTGTTTACAACATAAGAGGAGGAGATTAGGTGTAGGACAATGTATGACAATGAAAAATGTTTGAAACCAAATTATCTATTGCTATTTTAATGAAGCTCCTATGTAGTTTCAAGAGTATTAGTAGCTTTTGTCTAGCTATGCAAATGATGGTCAAGAAGACAATTCCAACATGGACTGAGTCAGAGAGAAATCAGGGCCAAGCAATTGCTCTGTTTAAAATTAGATGTGTAAAAAAGGAGGCAGGCAGATGAATCTTTCCCAGAACCATCATTCTGTATCAGTGCTGCAGTAGTTAGGATTCTGTTATAAACTGCCAAGAAAGATTTATCATTAGAACAAGCTTCTCAACTGGAAATTATTCTGGGAGAAACCTAAATTATAGAATCCATAGGCTGACTCCACATATCCTCATAATTATTATTACGGTAACTTATATTTATGGAACACAAATGCAGCTTAGAATAACCTGATTTGAATTGCTTTAATATAGCATGCTTTTGGGTGCATTTCATCTCTCTTCCTGATCTCCAGTTAAACTGAGTTTGGGTTGGTTGCTGGGCTATTACTACTTCTGGCAAATAAACAAAATGGTCCTTGTATAGTTTAACTGCTAAAGGACTGAAATCACTAAAACGAAGTGTTAACTAAGCTTTCTCTCGCCTTGTATTTTAAAAACATCCTGCCAAGTAACTGCCAGGGACAATATGTGCTTTTTCCATTTTTTTCCCAAAAAGAAGATTGCCTTAGGTCCTACGTTTACATGAAGAATAAACAAGTTTGATTGCATTTGACAGATTCCTGTAAAATGCTTTGGAGGCCTAGCAGCACAAAATTATGGATGTGACACTATTTTGTTACACTTGTGGAAATATATTTTAACTGAAGATGTATTTTATTTCTATTTTCCTAACCGTGTTTCAGATTGGGAGAGATGCAGAAAGCCTCATAGCTTTAGTGTTGTCTGTTTGTCTTTAAAATCAGGACTTCTTGCTTATCTTTGCGAACAATTTTCTCTAAACAAGATAGTGGTACTAATACTAAAAATTCAGAGTCCATAAAAATTATATATAGTGGAGAAGAGTTGTAGGCTATTTATCTCTTAAAATTCATCTCACATCAATCTGTTGTCTACAAAATGTGTTGGGACATTTTGGACCATATACTCCTAACGGACCTAGCCCATCTGGAAGAGATCAGATTGGGAAAGGTTGTTACAGTTCTTGCAACTGTACAAATAGACACAATATCATTTTTCCAGCTACATCTTACTTTTTCAGTTATCCAAAATGTTTTAAAGAAGGCTACCTATATCTGCATTTATAAGTTTGGGTAAATTTGGTGAACTTCATAAATTTTTTCTTCTCAAAACTTTTTTAAAAGTATAAAATACGAAAAAAGAAAAAAAACCTTTAAAAATAAAAAGAAATGGATAAGAAAGGCAGGAGTGGGGAATGGAAACAGAAAGGAACAAAAAAACAAAAGAAAGTAACTTCCAACTTCCTTCAATACAGATAATAACCTAAATATCAATGACTTTTTGAATTAGAATGAATTATAACCAACAGTACTTCTATTCATCATAAACAAATTAATCATCAAAACCCAGAACTTCATCAATTTCTGATAAACAGATTCAGAAGAAATTTGATAGCATCTTTTTAGGCTTTTAGTGTTACCCTTTAGATTTTTGTTTGCCATAGAATAACATGGCTATTCTCCTAAAAAGAAACAAGATTATGAATGACATTTGGTGACTAAGTTTGAATCAATCTCTCAGTTTCAATTTCTGTCCATTTCTTATTTTTCTGATTCTATAGTACATTCATTTCAGCTTATTTGAATCAATTAATGAATTCATCATATAACAAATCTGTATGAAAATTCACATTTTTATTTATATTTATCCTAATATCATTATATGCATTTCTTTGTGTTTGGCATGGTATTTTTCCTTATGAATAGAATATATTTTGTGTATTTTTCCCGATTTTACCCATTCCTGGATATTCTTTTTGAATATAAAATTTTTAAAGTCAGTCTTGACTCTTGGCAACTGCCTGGACAAGTTTCTGCAATTTTCTTGATAAGACTAAAGAAGTAGTTTGCCATCACCTGCTTCTTAGAGTTGAGAGAGAATGACTGACCAAGATCACCAAGCTGGT
>JANHFT010003293.1:287941-316738 GCA_032467955.1 Pseudoxenodon macrops | reverse complement strand
GGTCACTAAATGAACTGTTGTAAGTCAAGGATTACCTGTACAAAAATACAAAAGGCTTCTTTGCTTGCAAAAAGCTGCCCTAAATACCAGTCATTAGATTAGAAATGGGGGAATACACACTCAAGATCAATGAGTCACAGCCGTCATGGAAACCTAAACCATTCTGTCTGAATACCTTCCTTTTCCACAGCAATACCTGCAACCTGGAGTTACAATGTGCTCTGGCAACCTCCACATTGAGGAATTAAAATAGTTAAAATATAAGGATAACTATCAGCAGCCAAGTTACTCTTGCTCATAAAGTGAAACCTTTTAGCAGAGAGGTCATTTAAGCTCTCCAGAAAGTGGGTGTGCATATTTGGGCTACAAAATGCGAGACAAATTAACAAATAAACATCTTGAATGAAGGCTAATCCCATTCTGCCTTTGTTCAGACCTTGCTGCAGGGAATTTCTGCCTATGAATATGGCTATGTATATCTTCATCTCTTAAATGCTGACATTTTCTGTGGGCTATTAAGGAAGGTGGTGGCTGCTTTCTCCCTCTAAGAAAACATGTTTCTTCATTTCTAATCCAGGGAAATATATTCTTCCTTTTTAATATTTCTCAAAATATTTCATTCTTCTAGGAGAGTGGTGGGTGCTAACTTTCTACAATTGGTCCCATGTTACCATGTCATATTCTCATGAGAGCAAACTATAATGAATTGGAAGGAGGATCCACTTATTATCAGTGGGCAATCATGTAGCTTGGCCACTCTGAAGCAAAGCAAGAGACTCCTGTCCCAAAGGTGCTTTTTCAAGAGGCAACTGGACTTTCTGGAAAGCAAGAACGTCCAGTTGCCTCTTGAAGAAAGTACCTTTGGTACAACCATGACCTGGATAACTGAAGAATCACCAGACAAGAGACTCCTGTGCTCAGTGAACTGACAAAGCACTCATGAGAAGCAATCATTAGATCCATTTGCACCACTTAAAGATATCAGCTTGTCTCACTCACCTCACAAGATATCCTAAGGTAATCATCCAGATTTAAGGAAAAACCACATGCCCTCAGACAGGCAGTAAAACAATCAGACAGAATGCCAAGCTTGCATGCTGCCTCTCAGCCATTTCTTCTATGGCTATGCCAACCCTTCTGTAAATAGCTGTTCAAGCCCCAGGAATAAAAGTACCACAAAAAACTCAGGTGGGGGACTCCGGAGAAGCTCAGCTACAGACAAAGTCTGGGCTACTGTCAAGAACCATTAAGGCTGTTGGAGGCAGTTTCTGAAAATACTTAAAGCAGCAGGGGCAGCAATTAAGATAAGGATTAGGCTAGAAATACAGGCACACTAGAATCTTTCCTTTCTCTGTTCCTTGCAGGATTAGCCCTGTAAAGTGGGAAAAGATTTCTTCCAACAATTTTCTGAGCAGTTCAGTTCTCTGAACTGCTCAGAAAATTAACATACCTTTGTCCTGAACCTGTTTGAAGCTGCAGGAGCCCACCACTGGATCCAACTATATCTAATTAGGTGTTGCATTACAGTTACACAATATCAAACTAAACTAAGGTGTAGTCTCATGCTAATAATAGTTAACAAAAGAGGAAAATTATCACATTGGCTTGTGCAGTGAAATAACAGATCTATGGCCAACACAACTTCCCACAACCAGGCACAAACCTTGTTCAATGAGTTAACATCATTCCTTGAATAAGAGTTTGGCCCTGGAACATTTGGATGAACAGCATATTCAGATTTGGAAATTATGATTATCAGTATACCTCTGGTTTAAAAAAATGTTTGGACTATTTCAGGCCAATTTTTAAAAAAAATTGGGAGAAAAGAGACATTCAAATAGAGCATCAGACAAAAGAGTCTTCTGAATATGCAGCAGCTATTAACTTCACACATAATACATGTCGGTAGTAAGTAAGCACAATGTAATTGTGACAAAATAACTTCAAGATCATAACTTTAAAATAAAGGTTTGCGTTGATCCACCTTAATTAAAACTAATTCTTTAGACTCACATTCAATTGTTTATGTTCCAAATGTTCCAAATGTTTTTTTTCTGAGATCACATGGAGTGGCTAACTACTCTGAAGAATTGTAGATATGTTTTCCCCAAAACATTATTTTGCCTTTGAATCTGAAGCAATGCATAAGTCTAATAAACAGCTTTAAATCCCAGAGTGGAAAGTGAGGGGAGACAGTTCTTAATAATTAGTCCCTTGCATACAAAATTTGTTAATTTAAAAATTGAGCAAACCAATTAAACAAAACAGAGCTTACCAAGAAAAACTGCTTTTGGAAATGAGTGCACTGGGCTGAAAGGGAATGGGTGTTAAGCTTTCATTTTATTGTCCTGTCTTTCCATATTATTTCCCAATATGATTCTAAGGTAGATCACCAAATGAGGTTTCTCCACTCACTTTAGTTCTTGTAATGGTTTTGTCTGCAGTGTTAACAGTGTTCTTTGGACTAGGCTGATAATTTGATGAAAATACCAAATGCTGCAGTTAGATAAATATATTTGTTAAAGGGGGCAAGAATAAGACAATGCTATTAGCTTTAATTTGTGGTGTTTGCCTTGGTTTCTTCTTTTATTGTGAAACTGAGCTGTAACTCTTAAGTCCTGGTCTAAATGTGACAGAGGAAAAACCCCTTCTTTAAAATTGGGCCTGTTTGGTCATGTGTAAAGCATGTGTTTAACTGAAAATGCCTTCAGGGCGCACATATTGAAAGAGCTGAACTTAATATGTTGCAATTTTGTCCTCCTGACAAGCATATGAAGTAAGTTAAGCTAAACAATAGTGACTGGCTTGAGGTTACTTGAGTTTCATGGCTCAGTGGAGATTTGAATATTACCCTAATCCAACAATGATACATGGCTTTGCCATTCCCTCCCACTGCAGTGCTCCATCATTTCAAGAGTGTTTTTAAAATGTTAAATCTGCTGTTCCTACAATATGCTCTTATAGCAGACTCTCAGAAGAATGGAGAGCTGATTCAATAGAAGTGACTGTAGCTGTCGCTGGAGCCCAAGATAACAAGAGAATCCAGGGAATCAAAAAAAGGAGCTCATGGCTAATATCCAAAGTACCAAAATCTATTAAATATTCTACCTTTGCTTTCCTAGAACAGTTTTATAGTTTTTTTAAAATTCTCCGCTTGTTACCAAGTGCTAACTAGACAGCTGTTTCCCTTGCTGTTGTTAATTAATCAAAAAAGCAAAAGCTCACTACTATTTCATGTCAATATCTTAATTATCAATTCTATACTGGTTGTAGTATTGTCATCATTAATTTGGTCTTCTTTTATATTTCATCTTAATTTCATTGTTTTCCTCAGTGCACCTTGATTTTATTTCTAACAAACTGCCTTTATTTGCTTAGCCTTAGGGCATTTTATCACTTTGTATCAGCGGTGAAATTTACTTACCTTCCCTACCGCTTTGATAGCATGTGATTTGCACGCGCATGCTGGCTTAATTCATGGACGCTGGTTTCGCTCATGCGTGTGCCTATATCACACTCACTTTTTCACCCTCTGCACATGCACAGAAGGCAAAAAAACAACAACAGGAAATTGTGACGTTCGGCTAGGTGGGTGGAGCCTCGCGCTATGGCTGCCACCGGTTCTCCGAACCACCAGTGGCCGCTGCTACCTACTCGCCTGAACCAGACCGAGTAGGTAGCATTTCACCACTGCTTTGTATTCAAGAAGGTTGACATGGTCTGTTTTAAAAGATACAAATTTCTGGCATAAGACAAAGTCATATTCAAGCCCCATTTCTATTTTTTTTCTGGGTTCAAGGTTAATACAGCTTTCTTTTTAACAAGATTTCATTCTCAAGCAGGTTTTGTGTTACTTGATTCTTTTCATTTATATCTTTTAATTATATCTTTCATGTCAACTCTTATGAAGTATAAGAATTAATGCTATAATATATATAAAGCATCTCTTTATGTAATAAACATACTTAGAAGGTACAGTTAAGAGGTCATTCTTATGAGATCAGTATATCAAGGACTTCAGCTTTTGAGAACAAATTTGCAAAGAGCTATTTGTTTACTTGAGTCCTAGGGCGAAATTATGATTTGGAATCTTGCACTATAACAAAAAACACTGACTTTACATTCTAATGCATTTTCTATTTGTAGGAAACAAGAAAAAACTTTGGATGATTTTTCCTTTGTACCTCTTTCTTTCTTGCTCTCTGTCGCTAAATTATGGTCTTTCTTGTTTTATATTATTATAGTCTTCCTATGTTGGGGAAAGGCTGGTTTTAAAACACAGCCAAAATGTACTCTTTTCTTTTTCTATTCTGAAGAAAACATTCAGAAGACTGATATAGACTTTAATTAATTGCTACGACTCTTGAATGGCTAATTTAGTATTGCCCCAAAGTGATTCATTATAATAAATGTAGGTAGGAGGCAGTGGTGGGTTCTGAATCGACTTACTGCCGGTTCGCGCGCATGCATGCAGAGTGCTTTAAAAAAGCACAATCCAAGATGGCGGCGCCTATGGTGCTGCCGAAAGAACCAGCTCAGGGGCGTGGCAGGCCCGGGTTACTAACGGTTCTACTGAACTGGGCCAGTAAGTTACTAACGGTTCAGTAGAACCGGCCCGAACCATTAGGAACCCACCTCTGGTAGGAGGTTAGTGAATGATTGTTTTTCATCATTAGCAATAGTCATGAATATGATTGACTGTGAGTATAGCTACGGTGCTTACTAACTGTATTCCCATTCTAGTTTAACACAATTCAGCTCTATTTCCACTGAAATTAAAATCAATGTTGCATATTCTACTGTTCTGCTTACCAGAGTTTTTTTTTTATAGTTTACAAATCTTGTAATGAGGACAGGCATTTAATAATTCTGAATGTGCTGCTCTTTTCTCTACAGTTTCATTTTTCATGGATTTCCCTTCTGCTTCACACTGTTCTTTTATCAACAGTCTGTTAATCCCTTTTTAAATGCCCCTTGGATTGTTCCAAAATCATGTTACTTAAATTTGATGATAGTGATTGAAAAATTGGTGTACTCTTTACAGGACTTCAAAAAGAAAACCGTACATTAGATAGGCAAGCTAAAACTTTGGTAGGCTTAATGTTTTATTTTGAACTCCTCCGAACTCTGCAATCTTTTTTTTAAAGAAAACAAAGTTAGTTTATATAAGCACTCAAGACAGCTTACAACAATAAACAGCATGTAATAAAATCAATATAACTGGAAAAATTTAAAATAAATGTAGGTAAATTCAAAAAATGGTTAAAAGTTTTGAGAAAGACACATTTTTGCCATTTCCCTAAGTACTATGTGGGAAGAACATTCTGTAGTCACAGAAAAGAAAATTCTTTTTCAAGCATACAAAATAGCCAATCTTTGGGCATAGGGGCATCTTCAGAAGAGTAACTGGGCTAGTTGATCACTGGGGATTGCTTGAGTGGACAATTCCTAAACTGTTAAGTTTGTTAAAAATCAACATTAACGCCAATATTAAATTGTAGCCAATTGGCAGCTAGTGCAAATATTTCAATTGAGGAAACATGTTACCCTAACATTTAGTGAACTGGGCGCTTCTTTTGCATCTCTTCAATTTCCAGGCACCTTTCAACGATAGCTTCACATACCATGAATTGAAGAAGCCAGTAACTAGGCTAGTAACCAAGGTATGGATAAGTATCACTGGTCTGACAAACTCAGAAACATAACTGCAATTCTCCTCACAAACAGTCCTAAACTGAAACTATTTTTTAAAAACATATATTTAAGCAAAGTAATATAGAGGCTCATCATTCTACTATTTCATTTCAGGAACATTTTTATCACTATCAAAATCAAAGCATCTAAGAAAGTTGTATGTACTGACTCATTTGCATTAGTAATGTGGTTCTTTGATATGCATGTTGGAAAAACAACATTAATATTGCTAAATAATATCAGTGTTTAAACTTAAAAAAGAAAGTATTACACAGAGAACAGTTTACAGTTTTGGCAAAAGAAACTCTGAGATTTGACATAAATCTGTCTTTCCACTAAAAATATTTTGCAATAGGGATTGACACTAGACTAGAGTGAACAATTGATTCTTCAGTTTCAAATTTTGTAATTGTTTTGTTTCTTGAGGATTGCTTCATAAGTTACATTTCTACAGCTGTCTGTCAAAGTATTTTTAGATGCACATCTTATCTATAATATAATATGCAGTCAGCTGATATGGCAATATCATGGGGAAAACCTACTGTGCTTTATCAGTATCAAAGGAACTGTCTGTCTCTGATCTGTAGAGATTGTATAAGTCAAAATATCCCTAATATTCCATATATCCCTAAAGTTGCCAGGGATTCTGCCCTAATGTTCACACATTATTTGAATAAGTAGAACAATAAAGATGGGATTTTATTCACTTGAACTCTATATATTTATAAAGATGTTTAATGGAGTTTAATGTACAGCCAAAAAAAAATTAAGTAATTGGCACTCTAAAAGCTGACATTTATTATGGCATAGGCCTAGTGAACCATGGCCTTCTTCATTAGAAACATGGAGTATTATTCTGAGAAACAAGCATATAGTCAGCTATCATTTCTGATGTGGGAGAATAAAAAAGAGGGAAATGAAATGAAGAAGGAACAGAGAGCAAAATTTTACTTATCTGTGAACAGTTACAAAAACAGATTGGCCTTATCTGAATCAGATAAGTATGCTTAATGTTACATTGGTGAGCCAGTTAAGATATCTAATATAATAAAAAGTCTCATTAAAATAACAACAGAATAAAGAGATGAAAAAGGGATGCAGTGGCTCAATGGTAAGACGCTGAGCTTGTCGATCAGAAAGATCAGCAGTTCAGTGGTTCGAATCCCTAGCGCTGCATAACGGGGTGAGCTCCTGTTACTTGTCCCATCTTCGAAAGCACGTAAAAAATGCAAGTAAAAAAATAGAGACCACCTTGGTGGGAAGGTAACAACGTTCTGTGCGCCTTCGGCATGTTGGCTACATGACCATGGAGACAGAGTTGGCTCTTCAGCTTTGAAAGGGCTCTAAACACCGCCACCAAAAGTTGGGAATGACTAGCACATGTGCAAGGGGAACCTTTACCTTTACCTAAAGAGATGAATCTTGATCAGTCACTTCTCACATTGGAAAGTCAACATGTTGCTCCATATTTTTTTGAATATTGCACTTCTGAATATCAGATTTCTGTTGTCCATTTATCAGAGGGATAAGCAATCTAATGGACCACAATTTCCATAGTCACATACCATTGTCCATTCAGGGTGTTAGAAATTAAAACCCAGAAGATGGAACAATTTTTGGTATTATTCTTAGCTTTTGTATACTATTGGAATATTATATTTGGAATATTATATGTATATGGATAGAGAGAATGGATGTTATTATTTGATAGCTTTTTTGCACTAATAGGACTCCTTAACACTAAATGAATCTGTCAGTCTTGTTGAAATCCTGGTTGTGCATGTCTCTGAAATATGGTCTTTCATATTTTTCTTCTTAAAGCCTTAAATCCCAAAGATCTGAGCCCAATCTTCAAAGATCTTGTCTAGGAAGACAGCTGTACTTATTTAACTTGAAAAACATTTTGGTACTATCACCTCCTGCTTTTTCAGAATTTTTACACAAATCTATCAATGATTGCTAGACATGACAGCTATATACTCCCAAATCAAAAGCCTGTATCTCTGGATTCCATTTTCTCAATTGAAAAACTAGAAGGTATTGCTGTTGTTCTTATGCCCTACTTTCCAGGTTCGTCACTGGGGAAAACTGGATGCTGAACTAGATAGGTCTTTGATGCTTACATTATTTTGAGTTCTGCCATCTGGTCAGAATATCATACACAGCTGCTTTTCCCTCCTCTTACTTCTACCAATTACTGTTTGCTGTAAGCACTACGTCGTGGCCTTTCAAGGTATGATTAATACATTGCTCATCTTGTTACCATAGTATTACTGGCTCCAGGTACTACTTGTATCTGATGTGAAATACTTTAATGATCTCACAGTTTAAATTTTTGTAATTACGTTGTCTATTTTAGAAGAGAACCAACTATTTTTGTTCAGTGGTCCTTCCTGTGGACATCATGTGCATTAGTTTTCAATCTCTGTATTTGAAGTATGTTTTCAAAAATGATGTGTTTATGCAACTCTCTGTAGTGTAGTGATTCATAGTCAAAATAAAAGCATTTAAATTGGGAACAAAGGACGTTGTACACTTATTTTTAAATTTTATCTAGCTTGTTGTTCTCTACTAAATATCAAACTTTGTATGTAGAGAGACCAAGGAATAGGCCTGTTATCTGTTCTATCACTGTATTATGATGTTGTCCGTTGAACTATCATGGTAACAAATTATTCACGGGTGTCACGGGTGTCAAACTCGATCGGGTCACATGATGTATCGTGATGTATCATGATATTTGTTGCCTTTGCAGAGCCAGGGTGGGCGTGGCCTGTGGGTGACGCATCTGGCCCACAGCCGCCAGTTTGGCAGGCCTTGTCTGTAAAGGGCTGTAAAGGGAATTGAAATCCAAAACATCTGGAAACTTTTATGTTGCTAATCCTATAACATATTTCTTACATATAACACCATGGTATCTATCCCTCCCATCTTTGAATGGAAAAGGAAACAACCTGGTAACCTCCACATATTTTGGAAGTCAGCTGATTATACTGGCTTTGATGTTTAGAACATTTGAAGGGGATCATACTTTATTCTTGTCATACAGTTATGGCTCACATATATATATCAAATAATATGGCTTTCTGGTGTGCTTATTGGAGCATGTGTGTGCATTTAGCACAAAATATTACAATTGTGCGTAGTGATATATCTGTGGTTGCTAGGTTTTGCAAGCATTTATCATATAAGAAATGCTTGAATCGTATGAAATTGAAAAACATGTACTTTTATGGGTTGAGTTTATGTGCTATATTTAGAGGATAATTAAAACAATGTAATTGTATATATTTCCATCCAAAATCTGAGCAGTTTTGCATCTGATGTTAACTGCTGAGAAGTTGTTTAGCTGGAACTGTGAGAAATCTGTGAACTCTGACCTAGGGGAATAGTATAGCAAACTGAGGTAATTAGCATTGGAAGCACATGCTGTTTGACAATCATTTTGCAAGTGCCATTTTAATGCAGACGAACTCAGTTCCTTGCCCCTGATGAAAAAGTTAATTAAAGTTCATTGGACAATTTATTTGCATTAATACTTTGTCTTTTAATATCTGCTCCTGAGAGTTATCTTCCTTCCTTCCTTCCTTATAAATTACTTTTGGATCACCTTCTGTTAAATAATGAGAAAATCTATTTCTTACTTTGTGTTTATGTCTGTGTGTATATACACACAGAATTTTCTTGATGATATTCTTTGTACCTTTTAATTTTCACACTAATTTTCAGCACTAATTAATTGAGCTCAGAACACAGTTGAATGAAATTCTTTATTGGCTTTTGTTTTAGCAGCCTGTAGTGGGAGAAATAGTGATGGATAATCTATATTGGCTAATGGGAATCAAATTCATGCTTCTCCTGTTATGAACAGGTTGAAACATTCTCCGTTATTTAACACAAGGTCTTAAGGAACTCAGAACCTATGGATATGGATCAACTACAACTCCCAATATCCTTTGCCAGGCATTGACTGGTGGTGTTTTCATTTGAAAACTGCTGCTAATTCATCTGGGATGTTAAAAATAGCATCAAGTCATCTGTTAGGTAGCAGACTGTTGATGGGGCAGTTAGGTAGAAGAAAAACTGAGATGTTTACTGCTATTATTTTTGGTTCTGTGGCATTATGAAGAAGGCGATCCAGTGTAAATGGAAGGACTTAATAAATATGAGTTCATTTCACCAGGAGAAAACTTATCAAAAGATGCCTTCCCAACCACATACTTCAACTATCTGTGTTCCAGCTTGGCTGCAGATGTAGATTTGTTTGCCTGCCATATTTTTCCATTAAGGTGAAAATGGGAAATTCCCAATTGGTTGTTTTAACACTGACATTCCCAGTGCTGTCACTAGATGTCACTCTAGTTTCACTAATATACTGCTAAGAACCCCATTTGTCAGGCAGTGAACTACTGTTAGGAGAAATGAATAAAATAAAGAAAAATTTGAGGGGTATGAATAATAGCACAACCCACTTCCTGCTGTGCCACCTCATTGTGGTGGTGGGAATGTTCCTGGGTGGGATGAACAAAGAACATTGGGAGTGAATGCCAAGAGTAGATACTCACAGCAGAGACACCAATGCATGAAGGTCATCCTAGTTGTCCATCTTAAGCAAGCAGGTGCCTATATATGGCAACACAAATACAGGAAGATGCTGAAGACAGATGATGACTTTAATGACAATGACATTAAAGGCAACAATTCCTACCACATGGGAGAAGGCAGTGGTAAACCACCCCTGTGTTTCTATCAGGAAAACTACATGGATAGAAAATATAAAACCATCGAACAGAAGACATTATTACTGATGTGTCAAGCAATGAAATGTGCTTTAAAAAAAAAGGGAATCTCAGAACACTTCATTGTCCTCATGAGAAACCTATACATGTAGTCCTGGTCTTATGACCACATATGAACCCAAGATTTCCATTGCTAATTAAGATACTTGTTGCCCCATTTTATTTCCTTTCTTGCCACAGTTGTTAAGCGAATTAATGTAGTAGTAACGTGGTTGTTAAGTGAATCTGGCTTGTCCATTGACTTTGCTTGTCAGAAGTTCACCAAAGTTGATCCCGTAGCCCTGGGGCACTGCAACTGTTATAAATACATGCCAGCTGCCAAGCATCTGAATTTTGATCATGTGACCATGGGAATGCTGCAACACATCGTAAGTGTGAAAAATGGTCAAAAGTCACTGCATACAGAACATGGCAAAACCAACTGATTTGAGGTTGGCAAAGGAGTGATACAAAGTTGTATAGTCTCACCTTATTTATTCAACCTATATACTGAATATACATTAAGGGAACTGAATTAAAAGAAGATAATTATGGTTTTAAAACTGGAGAGAAAAAACACCAATAATCTAAGCTATGCTGATGTCACAACTCCAATAGCCAAAAATGCAAAGGATCCACAAGGAACATAGTAAAAAAACAACAACCCACAAATTAATTGCAAGAGGTAAAACAACCAAACTTAGAATTTGTAATGAAAATATCGAAGTGATAGAAAACTAGGTTTAGGATCAACCATCAACAGTAAAGGAACAAGTAGTCTCTTTATATTTGGTAGAACAGCAATAAACATCTTGTAAAAGATATTCAAATGCTGTGATGAGTCTATATTTACAAAGATTAGACGGGTGCAAGCAACACTCCATGGAAGAGAGATAGGATTTAGAAGAAGCAATTTAGGAAGAATATTGATGCTTTTGAAATTTGGTGTTGAAGAAGACTCCTGAGAATACTGTGGACAGCTAAAAAACAAACAAAACAAACAAAGAAAAAAAATTAACTAAGAGTGCTCATTGGAGGAACAAATTATCCTACTTTGGACACATTAACTTCTCACTTTCTAGAGAAGGCTTTAATGCTGGGAAAGGTAGAAGGAAAAAAAAGGAGAGGATGGCAGCAGCAAGGTGGATAGTCTCTGTTGCAATAGGTGTACCATTAGAAGACCTGAAAGTTACATTTGGGGGCATTTGGTCATAGAAGAAATCCATCTATATGTTTTCTAAGAGTCAATACTGATCGATGACACATAATCAAGACCAACTGCCAATACTAACAATAGATCTTTGGACCATGAATAATTAAGTGGATTACAAAATAGTCCTCTCTGATACAAAATGAATCTTTTTAAAAAAAATAGAATAAAATATTTTTTCCCACCCTTTCAGAAATTTATTTGCACATTCCTCACAGGTTGTGATTTACTGTTCAACTGACTTTTTAGATTACCTTTAAAAAATAGTTTTAGTCTGAGACATTTTTATTCCTTATGTTGATTTAGTGCCATTTTAAAAGAGCTGCCAATCTTTGAATATACTGTACACGGTAAAAAATATTTGGTTAAGGCAATTTTACTTCATGTTGCAGAGATCACCAGTATTCCATTCTCAATCTTCCCATTACAAGGTTAGAAGGATACAGGAGAGTAGCAGTGTTTTCACTGCTTGGCTTCCTCTTCATCATAGCTTTGGAATGCTTACATTTATTTTGTATTTTTCTTCTAACCAGAAACCTGTCGAGGAATGGATCTTTACCAGATCCAGGGCAGGATCAGTGGTTACTTTGGAACTTTATCTAAGAACAGGGAGGTAGTACACTATGTAATGCCATTCTGTGCTCCCTTTGGTGTGCTTATTTACTATCCCAGTGTCAGAAAAAGAATGCCAGTGGACAATCTCATGTTAGTTGAGAAGTGATATATATGCACTCAGATCTTGTCTTCTGCAATTAAAACTTTTAGTTCAAAGGCTGAGCTCTTCCTGAACAATGAGAAAGAGAGAGATGCTAAAACGTTACTGGCCCAAATAAGAGAGCCATTCCAAATAAGCATGTGAAGGATCATACAATAAAATATACTAAAAAAAAAAAAATTCTAAAAAAAAAAGAAAATAAACGAACATATCAGACAAGAAGCCTTATTATATGCTATGTTTTAAAAATCTTGTTTCTGTTTCTGCTTTCAAATTTGGTTTTGCTTTCCATTCTAAGTTACAAAGTTAGATTTTTGCTTTGCTTTGCTTTTCCTTTCTTTCCTTTCCTCCCTCCTCTCTCCCACCCACCTCTCTCTCTCTCTCTCTCTCTCTCACACACACACACCTACCTACCTACCTGGATTAGGTTGAATTCAAATAATCCTCAAATTTTGATACTTGGTTGGACTGAATCAGCCTGGCATTATTTAGGTTTAAATCTTAATTTATGACATGAAGTAAGCCTGCTGAATAATAATATCTGGAATATAGTCTAATTTTAGACATTAGTTTCAAACTATTTATTGGACCACACAGGAATTCATTGGCCACCCATAATTCTACTGGAATTCATAAACTCTGGTCTGTAAGGTCAAGGAAACAACATTTGAACTACTATATTTTATTCAGAGGAGGCAAGAGAGAATTTACAACTTTCATCTATTTAGATTATACTTTGATGTAAATCATTATCTTTTCAAAGTAGAAAATGACAAACTGGAAAAAGAACAGCACATCTTTTTCACGTATAATTAATTAATTAATTAAATTGGGACTATAGTTAGGTATCTTTTGTTGTTTGTATTGTGCTCATCTATAAATTTGCCATTGGGGAAAATTTTTTTTTATTTAGGTGTTGGTTTGGTGAATGTATCCCCCAAAATGAAATATTAATTAAATACAGGAAGACCCACAAGAATGCAGAAATTGTGGGCAGCACTGTATTGTGCTCATTCCCCTCCTTCCTCCAGGACCAGTTCCAGTCAGTGTTGATAGAGAAGGAGAGATTTAGCCCATGACCTGTACTTTAAGGCGTGCCTTAGGGCTCTGTTCTCCCTCCCCTTCTATTTAACATTTACCTGAAGCCACTGGATGAAATGATCTGTCAGTTGGACTGAGATATCATCAGTATGCAAGTGACACCTAGCTTTATATCTCTATCTCAGGCCCCTTGAGTAATGATGTGGACATCCTACTCCAGTGTCTTGAGGCTATTGGGGACTGGATTGGGGGAGGGGGGATGGGCTCCAACTCAACCCTAACAAGATGAAATAGCTGTGGGTATTTGGACCCCCCACAGCCATGTTCTGATGGGTTGCACTGGCCCAAACAGACCCAGTGTTTAATTTAAGGGACCTCCTGGACTCACAGCTCCTGCTCAAAGAGCAGTTGACAACCACGGCTAGGAGACCTTTGCACACTTTGGGTGGTGTGGTGGGTGCGCCAATAGCTGAACTGGGTGGTAGAGTCATACTTTTGTAACCTCCAGGTTAAACTACTGTAACATGTTCTACATGGGGCTCCCTTGAACATCGTTAGATTTTGCTGAATCTGTTGTACTGAGAATTGAGCATGGTGGCTAGAACAGAGGAGTTGCCATTCAAAATATTTGAATGGCATCAACTTGGGAAAGATGATATATCAATTCAGGAGATACAAATGTAAAAGTTTTCAGAAGAATACAAGTTGAATGATCTTGTCTCCATCCGTAAGCAGAATGACTATTTCTGTTTGTAGTAGAAAAATAAATGAATCTTGAAGCTCCTCTAAATGTAACATATAAACTGTTTCTATTTTACAAGACTGTTTACTGCTTTCATCTGATGAAGTAAGTGCTAGACCATGCAAGCTTTTGCCATAATCGTAAATTAGTTCATCTTTATGTCAGCTAAAATGGACCAGTGAGGCTATTTTTATTCTATGTTTATGACAAATTAATCTGCAGGTTTGTTGTACTAGGCAAACACATGTTGTAGCCTTATCTAACAGGATAATGCAGCGGTCTGTAGAGCCAGTGGCCCCTGTGAGCTTGCATCGGATAAAATGAAAGAGGGAATGAGGGAATTTTAGACAACTATCAGAATGAGATCAACTCATTCCCCCTTTTTCCTTATTTTTGCCAAATTAAATCTGTCTCTTTTATGGTGAAATTTGATAGGATGAGTGCTACAGTATTGTAAAGTCCAGAAAATACTTCTGGGAAAATAAAACTTTTCCACTTTCCTCCCTATTTCTTTCCCTCCCTCTGGAAACAAATAAGCAACTTTTCACTTTTAGTGGTTAATACTGAAAATATGAAGGTCTGTTTAGTCTTGTCTCGCTAACATAAACCAGCCAGAACAAGGCAGCTTCAAGGAAGTCTGAAACAAGTTCCCTTATTTGGAATAAGAGCCATTGTTTGAGTATAACTGGTGTGAACCTTGTGTTGGGGGAGAAACATTCTGGATGAGAGAAACATTAGAAGCTCAAGAAGCAAGATGAGGAATCATTCCAAGTGATCATTTTTAGAATATTTTTAGAAAGTAAAAAATTTGACTCTCTAACCTGCGTATGGATGTGTTGTGCTATATTAAAACATTTTATGTACCAGAAAAATGTGAGCACATTTTCCAGGTGGTAAAAGTGGAGAAGGGTTTTGCATCAATTTCAGAGCTTAAATGTCTACTTTCAGTCTGGTTTCAATTATGTTCTCTTCGTTGTAAAAAAAAAGAATGTAAAAATAGCCCCTATGATGACCATGACCAAATCATAGTCTCTTTCTTTTGCTGCTTGTGAAGAGCATTATATTAAACTTTACCACTTTTGCATCCAATGCGGTATTTCTCTTTCCTCAATATGGTGACATATTTGAAAAACTATCAGTAGGAACATAAATACCTGCCTTCTACTGAATCAGATATCCCTTTGAGGATATTTTCCAGTTTGATCTGGAGATGCTGAAGATAAAACCTGGGTTTTTATTCAGGCATCACAGGTGCTTTAGCTAGCAATAAAACATGTATACAGAACAGAATTCACTGTGAACATAGCTGACACAGAAGTAGGGGAAAGGCGTGCTGCCTCCAGCTATTTCAGGGGAAGAAATTTCTTTGTGTTCCTTTTTTAAGTCTCTATGTAATTGTCACTTTCAATCACCCCCTCTCCCTGAACATACAAGTAAATATTTATTTTTATTTATTTATTTTGTCACGCATGTATTAGATAACAAGTATAAGTATAAACATGATTATGAATACATGAAATGGATACAAATAAAAGGGGCTATTAGGACAGGGATGGTAGGCACATTGGTGCGCTTATACACGCCCCTTACAAATAATGGTAGCTCAGCAACTAACCAGTTTCAGTTCTGCTTTACAGGCGCTAGTTGGTTGCACAGTCCTGGCAGGGTTTGTTTCCCTCTTCTCTGGAGCTACTTCTGCTAGGTGTCTTTTCATATATTTCTACATTTCATATTATTTTAAACTTGGAATATGTCTAAATAGGGGCGTGGCAGAAGGAGAAGACAGGCAGAGTCTGATTTGGACCTAACCTCTTCCTCCTTGAAGTCCCTTCATTGGGGAATATTTTCTTCTCTGGCTAGTGATCTGCTAAACAGGAATGATATGGTAGCAAAGCAAGAGGAGGAAACTCGTCTGCTTGCTTTTATGAATTGCCACCATTTATCAGCTAGGGAGTTAGAATAGTCACACAGAGGCAGGTTAAAGATTGGCAATGGGAACAGCCAATTTCAGGATTCCAATTTGTTTTGTGCTGAGTCAAGGATGCCAGAAATCTCCTACCCAGAATTCCTTGCAAGCAGAGGATCAGGGGAGGTTGCTGTGGATCCTGTTGCTAAATTTGGGAAGTGGGGAACGGCTAAGAATCAACAGAAAGGAGAATTACGTGATCATGAAATCAAACTCATTTTAATATAGTAGAATGGCTCTTTTAAAAATACCTTACCCGGACTCCTGCGACTATGTAAAACATTTTGGCAAAATGAAACCGGAGTTATACAATCTTCTTTTATTTATAGTAATCACATGAGATCTACTCCCTCTGTGAGTTGAATACATTCCATTCTTTAGAGGTACATATTTATGTATTTATTTACAGATCACCAACTGGTTGCTATAAGGCTGAAGGTGATATCTATTTCTATAGATATCTATATAATAGATATCTAGGTTATATCTATTTCATAGATATTTGCCTCCCTTATCTGTTAATTGAACAGTATTAGAAGTGTAGGAACTGTAGTTTGAAGCAACCGCTTGCTGTCCTTGTCTCTGATTTGTATGCTCTGTTAATGAAGAGTTAAAGGGCTAAAAGAGAACACTCTGCTTTTGAGGAAGCAGATTAGGAATCTGTTTTGGCTGTTCTTATTTAAGCCTCACGCAACCTCTGCCATCTGTCACACACGGTCCAATTCCTACACACAGTGCAAGAAGGAAAAGACCTCTGTCCTGGGCTAGCTTCTTTTAGTAGCCTTTCCATGTGGTAATTTATCAATGTCAGTAATCAAAATATAATGCCCATTAAAGCCAGGATTTAGGAATATACCTCTGAAATGTCTCTAGGTGTGGTTGTAGAAACTGGGCACTTGACAGGTGGCGGGATTCCAGTCTTGATTTGGTTGGTGTAAGGCCTATTCTCTATCACTGCACTAGGATTGTGTAGTGCAAATCAGTACAAACTGATCTTTTTTATTGTTTGCATTGGTATAGTAGGTTTTATTTCCAAATTTAAAAAACAACTATAAAAGGACTATAAAAGCAACACACACACATCTGATTTCCCCCCACAAGATTTTATGAATAATTTCTCATGATAGGCATAGCTTTTTATGCTATTAACCTATATTTTCCAGATATCATTTTATAATTTTTTTCAAAGCAGCTTTTTAAACATATATTGCTCCAATGTGTAAATGCTTTCTTTGTATTGCTATGTTTTTTATATAATTCATTACTTTTGTATGCAGCTTTCCGAAATCCTTATTTCTTGATTATATCTTTGTGTGTCCATATATGAGAGAAAGGAAGAAAGAGATAGGGAACCTTTGACAGGAGAAAACAAATGCTAACTCCATGCAGTTCTGCTCTGTGCTTGGCAGAATCTATTTTGGCAGTTCTTGTAAATCCTTCCCTGCCAGAAATGTGACAAATTTCTTTTAAATCCTCACTTCATACAGGTCACTTCATGAAACTTGGAAATTGTGAGCAAAATGTCAGTAATAAAGCAGATGGAAGTCACACTATAGTATGTTCTTGTACTATTTCTGGACACTGTGACTAGAGTCTCATAGTCTGTGGGCTGTAGGCAATCATTTTTCAATTCTCAAGCCTCCCAAATCTGACAGCAAAATTGCAATTTTTTTGCGTCATGATTTCCTCCTTGTAAAAAACTAATTCTTAAAATATTGCAGATGTATTATGTTTTTAATAGGCTTAGTAAGACAAATTCTCCTTGCTTGCCCCCCCATCATCCTCAAAAGCAAAGATTCCTTTCCCTTCCAGTAACAACAATATATTACCACTAGGCTCACTGAGTGGGCTTCGATCCAAAAACAAAATAAAAATGGCTGCGTTTGTACATCTTCTTCTGTTCATTATAATGACTCATGAATTAGCCAAACAAGCTAAATTTTTATAACATGCTATAGTTCCCAAAATCTAACCAAGGATAAAACCAACAAATGATTGTGCAAATGCAGTTGCTAGGTCTTTAACTTGCCTAGATAAGCTTTTATGTCTCCAAGCAGAGAGAAATGCATTATTGCTGTTTTTACTCTTATTTTACACCTAATATCCTGCATATAGCAGCACTAGCAACTCCAGCAGGTTCCTATTTCCCTGCCACTGTGATGCTTCATGTCTCATTTCTTCCTGACTGTATGTGTTGCTTCAGAGTGTCTTTAACATGACAATTTCCTCAAGAGATCAAGAAATATTTCTATATTTCTAATATAAGCTTTATTAAATTGGCAACATGCATTTCCAAATACTGCATTGGCTATTGATTTGTATAAATTAATGTGTGGAAGGAAAGCAGGGGTGGGTTCTAATTTACCTTGCTGCCAGTCCGCTGCCATCCGCGCTGCGTGGACGCGGAAAGCACGTGCGTGCATACGTAGTACAAAAAAATTCTAAAAAAAAGAGACGCAGAAAACAAGATGGCAATGCATGCGCAGTGCTGGAAACTTGGCTTCTGCGGATGCGCAAAAGAAAAAAAACACCATAAAAAATTCAACCCCCCCCCCAAAAAAGATGGTGTCCTCCACAGACCAGAACCAGTTCCCTGACATCACCAGTGGCTTACTACCTACTTTAGGGAACCGGTCCGAACCAGTAGGAACCCACCTCTGAAGGAAATGGGAAGGCGGGTTTTGTTATTTTTTGTTTTTGCTATACTCAGGTACTCCTGGTGAAACTAGTCAGCAGCAGGATAGAAATAGAAAAGTCACTTCAAAAAAGGAAAAGAAAGGAAATAAAACAAAATCAATTATTTTTATCTTGTCGCAGGATGCAAATATTTTATTTCAAGTTGCTTAAGTATTATTGAGAACTATGGATATTTTAAAAAGTCAATTTACAGGTACCCTTATGGTTCAGTGGTCTGAATAGTAGCTTGGCAGTTAGGCAGGCATTTGCACATATTTTCAGTTCCATGGCAACCTTTACATTTCATCCACAGAGGAATTGTACAGACCATTAGGTTCTGACCTGTCTGAAGCCACCCAGGACATTCTTCTCTGTTCTGGCTAGCAACCTTCATGCTTATGGCTTCCTTTTCTAGAATAAAGACATTTTTTAGCCAAGATGCCATGGTATCGTCAACAAAAACCCAAAGTACAAAATACACGTGAACAGAGAGTTGGCAGGTTCCAGCTTGTCTTAAGCAACATTCAAATCCCCCCCTCTTTTTATCTTTCTTTTTTTTAAGTTCACGAGAAAGAATTGTTTTCTCTCCAGGACAACAATCTTCAAAGCTGCTATCTTCTCAGATATTTCAATAGTGAATTGGACTGATTCATTTCGCTACCCTGAGTCTGAGTTGTCCAGGAGGAGTTTCAAATGTGAACATTGCCTTACAGGCATAAAAAATTATCATCACAAATCTAATTATCCATAAAAACTGCTCTGTTCCCTTTCACCAGGCCAAATTTAACCCTGACCTGAGGCTTTGGTAACTGCTGCACCCAGCTTCCAACATGTCCGACTCAATAAAAACTGTGTTTCCCAGTTGCTAAGGTCATTTTTATTCTGGCAATTTTTTTACTGCTTGTGGTCAAGGTTTTTAATGCTGGGTTCAAACTCTTGTTTCAATTGTCTTATACAAAATAGTCATTCTGAAATATTAAAAGCTGCCTTTAGTTTGGTTATGCATCTGCACAGATAGAATACAGTAGCAGTTATATCCCCAATGGACTGGTGACCAACGGAGATTTTAAAAATATTCTTTTCTTCAGTGATGGCTGAAGGAAAGATCAAATTTGCCAGCATTCCATGAATTCAAGGATTCTCACCCTCTGTAAAGGAGAATAGCCTAAACCAGAAAATGGGTCTATGTGTGTAAGTAGATATGTTAAAAAAATAGTTCCTTATTATCAGCTCTCTTACATGGAATTCATACATTGTTCTTATGAAACACTGATTCTATTGTGGCCACAAGATTAGCAGCCACTTGCTAGTCCTTCACCTTCCAAGGTAGATTCATTAACCTTTGGAGTTGGATCACCTCCCAGTCTTCACATTCACATGGTTACTCTTCTGGAATAAGTACATTGTAAGGAATTTGTACATTTCACAGCAACTGCAACATGAATTGAAAACCTCTCTGGTCATTCACGACACAGGATTCCATAACTTTTTGTTAGTTTAAGATTTATATGCACACAGAGAACAAAGAAAATCTACTAGTCCTACATAAAGTGAAGTGTTCTGAACCCTTTGGAAGGAATTCAGTATACATATATTAAGGAAATTATCTTTGAGCTTTTAACAGTCATTTTCAATTCACTCACAATTGCTAGAAACACATTTGAGACAAGTGGACATTGTTGGTATTATCAGTGCAGTTAAAGAAGCAATATATAAAAATCTTTGCAGAATAAATGCAATTATTACTCTTGGGTTAGGATAACTTTGTATATAATAAAGTCAATTTGATATGTATATTTAAAAAATATTTTTTCATTTTTTTCTGTTTTGAGAAGCTCTAAGCATGTGACTGTGAACCTCAGCAAAAAGAGATATATCTTAATAGCTATCTCCTAGTCAAAATAATATGTAAGAAAACATAATAAAGTAGGTTTTTTTTAAAATCTTGCAGCAGTAGGAGATAACCTTCAACCAGCTGGTTTCTAAGCTACTTTAATCATAATTCTAAGTAAAATCCTCTTTGATTATAGTATTACAGTCTTCTCTTTGACAGGTGGTTTATGGCTTGACTTCTGTCATCTGCTTTTGTGGACCATTTATAGTTCTGTACAAAAGAACGTGCAGGTCAGAGAAGCAAAGAGTAGAGATACATACAGCTATAGGAAAAAGCAAAGGAATGAATTCAGTTTATCAGGTAGATGAACCAAGCAGAGTCCCAGTTACTGAATGTAGGTACAGAAAACAAACTCTTCTGTGGAGAAGCCTGGCCTAAGGCAGTTCAATCTTATCAGTTACAGCACTTTCAGTTCATAGGCTTCCTCTAATTATCTTTTTTTCATATTCTGTAGTAGAATGTTGCCAGTTGTAAGTGGATATTATAGTCTCTGAGGATCAAATTGCAATCTTAAGAGCTGCTGCTTTTGTGCTGAGGGCCACTTTTGGCTTTTCAGTGGTTGCCTCAGACTGTGCTCCAAAAACGTTAGAGGTTAGGCAGGTAGGGAAATTTGTTTACATTGAACTGTTACTACATTTAAAACCAAATATGACGTCTTCTCAGTACTTAGTAATTACTCTATCAAATTTCAGGAACTACTTTTGGAAGGACTTTGAGCCACACCCAAAGATTTGGGAAACAGTAAATTGGGCCCTCCTTCTCCAGAGGCAAATATTAGTTCCAGATAGATGCAGAGGGGAACTACAATTTGCACAACCAGCCTACAAAACTATGAATATGAAACCTCTTTTTATAATACAGCCAGATAATGTGAAGAAATTAAATCTAGCCAATTTAAGACTGGACATATATATGAAAATAAAGCAGGACTTTGAAATAAAATAAAGCCGGATAAGGAATTAAAGTATGCAGTGTCCTAGAGTGATGTATTTTTTGTTTCAAATGTTTTAAAGCCAAATTCCCTCTGTGCTTTCCTTTTGTAGTAAATGGTGACTTCGATTAACAGTGGTAAGAACAGCACTGGTTCCTTTGATTTCTATAAATAGCTACCTCTATTCTTCCGCAGATGCATTGTTTGGAATGATTCATATTTGCTGTCTTGATGTGTTCTGGCCTTTTGAAATTGGACAGTGGCTCCTCTCTTTGATGAGCAGTTATGCACCACAAGAGCCGTACTTTAAGCTCATAAACTCTAAAAAAGAATATGATACAAAGATTGTCTGTGGAAATAACATTGTAAATGACCTGCGAAGAATTTAGTCACTTATAAGGCATGCATACTCTGACTCAAACATGGACTATGGGGAAACAACGTATCTGGAAATCCACCACAAGAGGATAGAAGCACCAGAGCATTGTCTTGGTGATGCTAGGAACCACAATCAGTAGCATCTCATCCACTTTTGTGACAGCTAAAGACAGTCATTTCTTGACTTTGTGTTATACATTTATAGGTTTTTAAAAAAATGAATGTGAGATGACCCAAGTGGGATTTGAAGCAACACTGATGGAATAGATGAAGGCTTAGCTTCCCTTGCTTTTTCTTTTTTGTGTGCCTTCGAGTCATTGTTGAATTAGTACCTATAGCTTTTTTGGCAAGGGTTTTTGGAAATGATTTGCCACTGTCTGATTTCTAGGGCTGAGAAGGAATGACTGGCGACCAAGGTCACCTAGTTGACTGTGCCTAAAGCAAGACCAGAACCTGCAGTCTCCCAATTACTAGCTTGGTGCCTTAAGCATTGCAACGAACACTGACTCATTACTTTCCATTTATTATCCCATACTTGCTTACGGGAGTGGATAAGGAAAAAAGAATAGTAAGAGCTCAATTTTGCCTTTTGTTTCCTGACTGCTGAACATTTAATGAGAGGTTAGTTAGCTCATCTTCTGGGTCTGCCCAATTGGATAGTCCAGAAAAAAGGACAGTAAGCTAATACCTAACTATGAATACAGTGTATACTAAAAGCACAATATTATGTCACTTTAGGCTTTTAAATAAATAGCTTTGCTTAGCTTGTTATGTGTCTGATGGACTGAATGAGTATGGGATCTTACTCATTCAGTCCATCAGACTAAAATTTCTATATATAACTTATCTCATAACTCCCTACTTGGTTATATGCATATATAAACTGATTTTTAAAAACTGCCTTAGATCTTTCCTCAGTCCTGTGTGATTGTAAACTATGTAAAGAAATCCATGCTTTTCTCAGTTCTTTCTTCTTAAGAGGTTGCGGCCTATAAAAAGTAGAAACCAAACCCAGCGTGGTCTTTGCTTGGAGAGTTTATCCGAATTGCTTAATACTTAATGATGCAAACAGGAAAACCTCTGTTTAAGGTATTTCCTACAATCAAGGTTTTTTTCAATGAATACATCAATATTTATTGCATACTGCCTTTACATCTTTTTTCCTACAGTTATATACATGAGATATATTTCTAACCCACTTGGTTACTCTTTAGTGTTCATGCTTTTCTTTCTAATTAGTCCATTCAGTCTAGTGATCCCATGTTTTAAGTTCATCTTATTACTTGATTTTTCAGTCCAGCTTGTCTCTCAGAAATTAAACAGGGAGGCCTTAATTTTCCCATTACTTCGTGTTCTTGCCAAGAAAATCTTCCTTTGCTACATTTATGTATGCTGGGATGCTGTTAAAAGCACGATCTGCCCTCCTTCTTCATGATTCTTCTAACATGTTTTTTCTGTTCACTGAAATAGAAAGAACCCCGGGAAATTTTCTCATGACATCTTTTCATTCACTAAAATCAACAGTGCTGATTCCTTCTTTAGGAAACATGCATTAATATTGGGAGGAGAATTATTTTCCTATTCTATATAAAAATATAGAGCTAGACAATCTGCAGCAATATTTTACCAACCCCCAGAACACCAGAAATGAGAACATGGCCTAGCAAAGGAGAGTGACATCACTTCTAACCCTAATCCTACAGTGTGAGAAACCGCAATATAAAAACACATAATATCACCCTGAGCCAGAAGAGATTGCCTATCTGTGCTAATAACTAGTCTATTCTTCAGTTCTTTAGGCTTGTCACTGATGTTTTCCCCTCATCTTATAGGAATGTACCGGTAGGTTTAAAGGAACATCAATTGTTATAAAGCTGCAAAAAATATACGAGATTTTCTGGTGGTGTCTTTTTAACATGGCTCTAAGCTTATTTCTTCACATCCTCTTGGGTCCATTGCCAAGCATGTAGGTTTGCTGCTCAAAAATAGCATCATAGGTTGTTCCTATGTAATTAATGTTGATGGTCTGTGCCAAGGTTTTGTCTTAACCCAGTATCTGGCCAGCCTAGAGTAGACTAAAGAATGTTAATAGCCCGGATATTCAGTTGATGCTCCTCTATCAAGAAAGGTCATCTTCCAACAATTAGTCCCTATTAAAAGACCACTTTGGAATGTGCTAAAAAGATAGAAAGACATTTTGGGGGAAGGTGACACATTCCTTCCAACTACTTTGGAGGTAGGAGAAAGCTAGGTGTGAGCAGAAAACAGTAAAATTGCTTTGGCAGTCGGACAATATGAAGAGACAGACTAGAAGAGATATACAGAAGTTGCTCATCTTAGCTTTGAGCTAATGGCATCTGCAGAAGCCCTTATGCCAATGATGAACCATTAAGATGCAATTCTGTTTATTGTCAGTTTAGAAATAATAAATAACACATTCATTACAGAAATAGCCTTAGGATCTCTTCATGCAAAATAGTTCAGCACCCTGTTTCTTTTTTAAACTAAAAAATACAACAAAAAAGATTGACTATATTCTGGAGGAGAGAAGATTGAAAATGGATTGGATCCAGAAAATAATTCCACAATGCATCCTTTTGGGACAGACAGTTGAGCAGTGATTCTTTTAGAAGTCAGTTGACTTTTTCATAGGAATCATTGAGATGGCAGGATCCACAGGAATAAATTATACATTCCTCCTGATTCCTTCTCACATGTATGCATACATATGAAGACAGACCCATCGTTGTTACATTTGCTCTCTAGTGTACATAATACTTAGACAACATGTATGAATACATTTTGATTAGTCCGTAGAAAGTGCACACAAATGTAATGCATTACCTTAACACAGGAAAATACAGATGTCTCCTATGGCCACTGCTCATAAAAGGGTTGGAAACAATTCCCTAACATCTCTGGAAATAACATTATACTGTTCCCATTGATCATTCTGTTCAAAATTACTGAAGACACACAAAAAGGTTTTTGCAAAAAAAGTTACTGTTCATTTAAAAGTTTTGTTTCTCCAAACCAATAATTATCCTTCCTACTTTCTGGGGAATATACATGATGATGGCAGATTGGCGGCATATTTCATTTAACTTTGTAGGCACTACTGCAGGTGACTCCTTCGTTGAGTGAATCTAGATGTCTGGTGACTTTATGGATGCTTCCATGTAGTTTTCATGGCAACAGTACAGAAGCAATTGACGTTCCAGCCAATAGTCCTGAAGACCCTGCAGGTCTTCCAGCCAAATGCTAACCATGCCTGCCTTTGTTTAGTTTCTGAGCTGAGGCAAGGAAGGTCCTAATAAATATTGTCTGCCTCCCATGTAAAGGATGTTATGACATCATCCATCTTTCAGCTGATTTTTTTTTCAAGACTTGGATGACTCAAACTTCCCAGGATATCTTCCATACCAAATTCCACAGAGGTTTTGCTTTGTTTTATGAGGCATAACATTCCCACGCTTTAAAGAGAATGTAACCATAGAGCCGCTTACACAGCTTTGTAGAAGGAGAGCCATGTAATCATTAGTAGCCAAAAAGCAGAAGAAGTCCCAAAGTATGTTTTCAGTCTAACAAACTGTATTAGTCTGAAGTACATCTAATAAAATGATATGTTAATCTGAAAAGATGCTACTGGACTCCTGATTTTATGAGGTATTATAATCTAAAGCCAATTATAACCATAAACCAATTGTTTTGTTCTGTCTTTCAGCACTGTGTTAAAATAGTGATGACATTTCAGTGTTAGTAGCTCATTCAGTGAAGGTGGTGCAAAGTTCAGTCCATTACCAGATACTTAGCTTATCTGTGTTGAGTGTATTATCCCCATTCATCAAATTGTTTCCTTCATGATGCAGAATGTGGGCGGGGTCTGCTGGTATCCATCTCTGTTCTGTTGCCATTATGTAAATAAAAGGGATAAAGTTGGAATAATCAAAATTTGCTCCCTTTGGGACTTTTCATGGCAATTATCTACAGTACTATTCCCAATGTTTCTGGAAACATGGGTGTCTTTTTGAAGTGGATGTACAGTAGATAATATAAATTCAGGCGAGCTGTGCATGCTTCTCTGTTTCCTTGCTTTTGTCTACCTTTATCCCATTTTACTAAGTAACTGCTTTTTAAAATGTTTGCAGATGTTTAAATAAATAAATGTTAAGCTATATTTTTGAGTGGCATATGTGCTTGTTTTAATCTGTAATCATTTGCTATTGGTCATTATTTCATTTTCTAAAACTCTTAAGCAGAACTTGACTGAATCAAGTTGTAGGTTTAGCCCATCAGTTCTTCAGAACTGAAGAAGCTTCTTGGATGACAAGCAAACCGTCTTCGAGAAAAACCAAAGCCCAGTTGCCTTTTGTAAAAGCACCTTTGGGACATATACTTGTGAGTTAATATTTCTTTAGCAAACAGCACTATTATGGGAAAAAATACCTGTTCATATACTTCTCACATTGTCATAAGAACAGGCTTGATGTGGGTCTTGAAGGATTTTTTCTGGTCATGTTAATTTCCTTTCATTTACTGTAGCTGGTATGAACTCAATGGTAATAATACACTAGCTAAATCCTCCAGAAAAAAATAATGCTTCCTCATTATATTTATGCTTAGCTGATACTTTCTGTCATAAAACTGGATATGCATCAGGAATAGTGGAAAAGTATGCCTGCAGAGTATCCAAAGGGAACAAGTTTTCTAACAAGAATATTGCTGTAGTTTTCATATTAGCACCTGCAGTGCACCTTAAACAGTAAGCCGATAAAGGTTTTGAATAAATCATGTTGTGCCAAAGATAAGATGCCCAAAGAGCTGTGATAAAATTCAAGTTGAATCCTGCTCTTGATATTACTGTGTTAGCTGCTTAATGACTACAATGGCACACTGAAGTCACCCATAACCGAGTGATGGAGTGATGCTTTCAGAAGCTTAATGAACACATTATTCATGTAAAAGTACATCTTAGATGGTAAAACTAAAATATAATTGTTGCTGAAAGTTACAGGTGTTCCATTTTGTTCATTTTGTAATCTGGGAAATAGAGAATTATGTTTACATTAATCCTACTTAATTGATTCAAATCTAAATCTTCGATCTGATCTAAGTGTTGCACACAAAATTATCTGCTACATTGTCCTAGCTGTCAATGACTACTTCAGCTTCAACTGCAACAATACACAAGCTCACAATAGATACAAACTTAATGTAAACCGTTCCAAACTTGATTGCAAAAAATTCGACTTCAGCAACAGAGTGGTAAATGTCTGGAATACATTACCAGACTCTGTTGTTTCTTCCCCAAACCTCCAAAACTTTAACCTTAGACTGTCTACCATTGACCTCACTCCATTCCTAAGACGTCTGTAAGGGGTGTGTATAAGCGCACCAGAGTGCCTACCATCCCTGTCCTAATGCCCCATGTATTTGTAAAATCTCATGTACTCTTAACCATGCTTATACATCTTACAGTATGTATTCACAATCATGTTTATATTTTGTCTGTAATCATATACACACTTGACAAATTAAAAAGAAATAAATCTACAGTAGCTACAATCAGTGCCTATACATATGCCTATAATTATTTCTCTATTTTGGTTTAGAGATCTTAAATTATTATTTTTGTCTTGTGACTCATTCCTTTTTGTCTCAAGAGTCCACCAAATGTTTTGAAGATGTTTATGTAGGTGACAGTGTCTCTATCATGATGAAATTAGCCTGTTTGTCTCTTCCAAATCCTATGGGTCTCCATGGAAAATGGAGGAACTGACCCAGAAGGATGTTATTTATTGTTCCCATGATATTCCATCTCATAGATGGAAGCCCCAAAGCCTTGTAAATTGATTTGATAGTATGTTACACTTTGTATTTCTCTTTGAAAAATGTCTCAAGAAGACAGGTAAGTCTGATCTTCTTGAAAAATCTTGCTGCGGACAGAGACATTTGTACACAAAAAGAAGACACTCATGGAAGATGCTAGCATTCATGCAGTGACTGTTAATAGTAATGCCTCAAGTGGTGTGCAAGCATCCTAGTCTTCAGTGTGAATTTGATGAGCTTCCTCCTATTCATCACACACATCATCAGCTTGGAGACATTAACATTGCTGGCATTATTTCTGTATTCTTTACATTCTCTAAACCCATTGATTTCAGTCAACATCCTTCTCAGGGGTTTCATGATGGACTTATGTAAGTATAACATCATTTCATTATCACGTTCTGCACATTGATGTTAAATCATATGAAACTTGAAGTGCTTTCAGGGAAGATATTTCCCATGATAACTTTTCACATTTAATATTTCTGGTACATGAATTTAGCAATTTCATCCATCTATTAAAATGGAGATTTGATACTGGACCTTTCTCATATATTAAGAAATAACACTTCCAATTCCAAGCAGGGATTTGTTTTGTATTATGTGTGTGTGTGTGTGTGTGTGTGCTAGTATTTTGCTTTGCATTTTCCATTAAATGAATAATAAAAATACTGTACTCAAACACATTTCACAAAATGTGTTGTACTGTCATAATACCAAACAAACAGTTTTACAGAATATTTTTTCAGAATTACCAGCATATCCTGGCCTTAGTGTTTACCATAAAACAGATAAATGAAAACCCCCAAATTCTACCCAATGTCACACTGGGCTTCCACATTTTTAACAGCAATTATAATCCAAGCTGGACTTACTTTGCCTCCATGTTGCTGCCTTTCACTCAGGGAAAATTCATCCCTAACTACAAGTGTGGGGTCCCAAA